>JANHQD010003048.1:0-12139 GCA_024721195.1 Marasmius sp. AFHP31
CAACTACGCCGATTGGCAAGGCTAGTTGAACCTCCGAGGCGTTTGAGCTAAGGAGTTCGTTCCATTGACCGATTGGCAAGGTCTTTGGTTTGGGTAGACCACTTGGGGTCATTATTGTTACTTGGGTATTTGAACTTTGGGTATTCTGAACGCTTAGGGGTTCTTCTGCAGTTGCTTTGAGGCTCAGAACGAACTTACGCAGCACACACACACATCGCTCTTCACATATACGAGCTATATTCCCTCCTACCAACCTACACACACACCTATAAACACTCCCTCCGAGCTTTAGACAAGTGCGGAGCTTCGCTTAGTTCGTAGAAGAACTTCTTGTATCGATTTCATCAGCTTTGGTGCAGTCTGACTAAGAGCGGAACCTTTGATCAACGCCGATCCACGTTTCCCGCGCCTTTCAGCTACATCCAGTGTTGGGGAGATTTGGCTATTTAGTTAGGTTTTATTTACACCGGCGTGTGGCGCATCTATAGCGGGTCGTATGGAATGCTGAGGGGTAGGGATCCGTCTAGTACTCCCTCGTCAAGGAGTATGCTTCTGTTGTTCTTTGCGAGATATGCCCACTGATGTCTGTCTGTTTTGCCGCTGTATATCCAATATACTTTGACGCCAGTTCCTGCTTCGGAACTTCCTTGCCACAGGTAGTAGTGTCCGTCGATGAGTCTGATTCGTTCGGGTATTTCGACTGGTGTCGATGCCCTTCCTGCTGGAGTTGGGGCTCGAGTAGGGTTTTTTGAGTCGGGAGGTGGAAAGTTCTCAATGATGGGCGATTCTTCTAATAGGAAATGTAGATCTGGGTGTTGTGGTTTTCGAGGTGATTGGTTCTTCGGGGAAAGTCGTCTTCTGCAACTACTCGGCCGTAGACAAGGTTTTGGTCCGTTACGTGGAACTGGGTGACGGGCACCTTCTTCGAGACGTGGATTTCAGTGCAGTCCTCCTCGAGGTTGTGGACGATCTGGATAAGGACGTATTCGCTGTGATGTGTGTCGTACGTTGGTGCTTCGTTCCACCAGATGGCGTGGTGCAGCCGCAACCACTTGGTGCTGGGGGTTTTCTGAGACGATCTTTGAGACAAAGGATTCTAGTCTGAGATTTGTTGTTTCGTCGGGTCTGATGAATCGGACTGGGTAGAAGTATTCTCGGGGTCTAAGGGGTTCTGGTTCGTATATGAACTCGATCTGGTTCTGGGACGCCAGTATGGTCGTCGTTCGAGGGTTCGGTGTTTCTTGGTCGGTTCGAGAGTGAGGTGAGGGTAAGAGAGCTTAACCAAGTGTCAGGAAGGCGACCGCAGTTGCCCCTCAAGTCACTCAATCAAGTCTGTTCTGCTGTGTTCACTATGGATTGACCAAGTGGTTAAGCTAAGGAAAAGTACTGTACAAGGTAAGTCTTTTATACTGGTTTACAGATCAGAGTGAGTCATCAAGTGTCCGTACGAGTCGGCGGGAAGGAGTCAGGGATGGATGGTTCTGGGATTGTGAGTCGTGCCGCTGAGTCACAAGTGGTGAGTCGTAGACGGTAGCAGGCCCGCTGAGTCGTGATGGATGAGTATGAGTCGGTCCGTTTGAGTCATGGAGTTGAGTCAGGCGTTTGGGAAACTGGGGTGAGTCGAGGTGATGGTTTAGCGCTCAGTGTGGACTTGGGCGCTTGTTGGGGAAACTTAGGAGGAATCGTGACAGTGAGTAGCTAACTTCGTTTCTCTCTATCTTCAATATATCTAACTTGTCATTGGGACCAGTTCTTTTACCTGCTCTTGTCCCTGTCCTCTCCGTCGTCGTCTCTGCTAGACGACTCCTGTTGCCGCCGCTTCTGCATCCGAGTCTTAGCGTCTAGCGCTTTAGGACAACCACCAACACCAAAGAAGTCCAAGGCCCACTGGGGGGTTTTCCCATTGTTATCAACACCAAAGCAAGCTACCGATGCACCAAAATCCACCGAAATTACATTCTCCCTCCCTCCTCCATCCTCACCTCCAAAATCAAGATGTACGACTGTTGAAGATGTGCCCGATGACGGCTCGGTTCGGGGTTTTGGCATGAACTCAGGCAGAATAATAGAGTTAATTGACAACGAAGATAATGAAGATTCCGATTACAACTCACTCTTTGATCGAGACTCGCTGTTTGATCCCGATGAAGATTCTGAAGAGCTCAATGTGTCTCAAGTGTGTTCAAACATATCAAATGACCGTTCACGTGCCCAAGCTATACACAATCACAAGCACATGGCACCTACCCAAACGGACACCAAAGCGGCCCTTGATGACTTGGCGTGCATGATGAGAGGGAAATCGCGAGGGAAAAGCGGGGGATAGAATGCGCCAGTCTTTGATGTCTTTGTGAAGCGGTGGCTAAAGGGGATGCACGCACTACTCTCCCTCTATGTCTGCGAGAAGTCTGCAACATATAACCGATGGGGAAAGTCTGCAGTTCAGGCGGCAATTACTCTTGGCCGACCAACCAAGTTCTGTGTGCGCACCTTGTGCCGCCTTTCGCATACCTACATTGAAAACAGAACTATCATTCCGATCAATCCCTACGGTCGATGGAAAAAGTCAATGCTGATGGACAAAGACATTATGTCAGATGTCAAGGAGTATCTGCAGGAACTTGGCACCGAAATTACCGCCGAAAAACTCACCACATTCCTCTCGTCACCCGAATTCATGGAGAAACATGGTATCCGGAGGAAGTTTACTGTTCGCACAGCACAACGGTACCTCAATTATCTTGGCTACAGGTTCGAGCATCAGAGGAAGGGTCAGTACATTGATGGCCACGATCGTGAAGATGTGGTGTCGTACCGAGATGGAACCTTTGTCCCGGAGTGGTTCGCACTTCAATCTCGGTCATGGGCTTGGGATGGCCAGATGTTCGAAGGACTGTACAACCGGGGACCCAGGGTAATCATCTGGTATCATGATAAGACGATATTCTATGCTCATGATCGGCCACGCAAGACATGGTTTCACAAATACGCACCTATCAAACCCCAACCAAAAGGGGAAGGGCTGTCATACATGATAGTGGACTTTATCTCAGCAGACTTTGGATGGTTACGAGACGAGGGGGGGGCTGCACATCGAGAATTTGAACCTGGGAAGAATAGGGATGGATAGTTCACGTCAAAAAACATTCTCGAACAAGCGACAGCAGCAATGGACATCTGTCAGAGAGCATGGCCAGAGTATGAGCATGTTTTTGTCTATGATAATGCGACAACTCACTGCAAACGGTCTGACGATGCTCCCTCCGCATTGAAGATGCCGAAAAGCTCCAAGGAATGGTTGGTGGAGGTGCCAGTTTATGACGAGAATGGAGATCCAAAGAAGAATCCCACCACCGGAAAACCACTGAAGAGGAGAGCGAGGATGGCAGACCCAGTGTTCAATGGAAGAAGACGGTCGCTGTATTGGGGTGAGGGTGAAGAGGGGCACGCAGGACATTTTAAGGGCATGGCACAGTTGCTCAAGGAACGTGGCTATGCAAACGCTCCAAAGCTTCGGACCCAATGTCCCAAATTCAAGTGTGTTGACCCAAAGAAAGGTCAATGTTGCTGCTGTCGCATTCTTTACAACCTTCCCGACTTTGCCAATCAACCTTCCCTCCTCAAAAAACACTGCCAGGCACGAGGTTTTCGCGTACTATTCCTTCCCAAGTTCCATTGTGAACTTAACCCCATTGAACAAGCATGGGTTTATGCCAAGCGTGTCTATCACTTTTACCCCATGTCATCTCTGCAAGATGACCTCGAGAGGAATGCAATAGAGGCCCTCGAGCAGGTTCCCTTGCAATCTACTCGAAGGTTTTTCAACGGCACTGCACAGTGTATGGATGCTCACAGGATTGGCCTCACTGGCCCAGAAGCAGCTTGGGTGAGCTGTAAGTATCCCGGACACCAGACTCTACCTTGGAACATACTGGAACAACTGGAGCAGACGGGATTGTGGGCGGCTGAGGGGCCAGAGACCGTGAGTGCACCTAGCGCGAGGCGGTAAATTGAGGTTTGACTCGCGAAATCTTGATCATTTCTGTATGTTATTACATATTTATCATCCTGTATACTTTCCCCAGAACTTGTTGGGAGCTGATTTCATGTATCTTATGTAGTTGAACGGGCCAAGAAGATTGTGGGCCCCGTACCGGATATGGTAGCCACCATGCCCGAAGTTACAGAGTGGTTTGACCTAGCCGATGGGTTGGCCGCTCCTGGAAACCGGGTTCGAGATTTATTCCCGAACTGGATCTCTTTCGACAAGTCCCCTAAGGCCTCGGATCAAGAGGCTGAAGGGGAAAGTCGTCCTGACTACCTGGATCGCCTCCTTTTGGAGTGCGAGTGGGACCCAGAGGGGATAGTGGTGGCAACAGACGCCTCCGTCCCCCTTGCAACACGGCACCAGTCGGTGGCCGGTTTTGAGGCCTATGTAGGCGGGGAGAGAGTCTTTGGCTCTCGCTTTGCCTCGGGGCGTGTCTTAGCTCCATGCGCGGAGCTTGTAGCGATACAGTTTGCGGTAACCCGGGTCACTTCCGGGGCTGAGCCGTACAAGCGCATTACTGTCTTTACAGACTCCATAGCTGCGGCTGAGAGAGCTGTAGATCCGTCGTTGCACTCAGGCCAGGCCCATTCCTTGGCAGTGTGCAGGGCGTTGAATGAGTGGTTCCTCGAAGACGATGACCAAGAGATCAAGTTCGTTGAGGTCCCCTCCAGTGCCAAGTGGTCAGTGCACCACTCGGCCCACCTGTTTGTGCGAGGTATGCCCCTTATAGGGGCGGGCAGAGCACCACAGACATCCCTTGATTACCTTCGTAAGAAGGCTACGGACGCCTGCCAGGACGCGTGGGTGACGCGCTTCCAGGAGGCAAAGTACAGGGGCGGGCAGTTTTTGGAACTGAACGACCTTAAGGGTAAACCCCTTCGGCCCAAGTACACCAGTGGGGGTACATGGCTTCCACATATTGGTCGCACCAACTCCCTCACATCGAGGGTGATCAGGTGCATCACAAATCACGCTCCAGTAGGAGAGTACTATCGCAGGTTCCATATTCCGGAATCTGAAGACTGCAGGTGTGGGCGGGCCCTCGAGACTCGTCTGCACGTGTTGTTCCGTTGCCCACAGGCAACGCGTACGGGGCCCATCAGATACCTGGGGGACCTTGTTAACTTCCTCGATGCCAACCCAGGAACATTTGCAATGAGGAATCAGCTCCCTAGAGCTGGAGTGGGATGAGCAACGTCGGCCTGGATTAGGTGCTCAGCAGACCCTCCGGGGTGGCGCGGGACTTGCAGCCGGGCATAGGCCGCGGGTCGTTAAAGGGCTGTGGCGCTAGGGTGTACCAGGTCGGTGGAGCTGCCTTATTTGCCCACAGGTGCTTGGCGCAGTGGGTTCGTTCTGCCTGCTGGCTTTGGGCGGCAGGCCTATATAACGTAGTACTGTTCCTCTTGTTTCCTTGGTCCCCGGATTATTTTCCTTGACTTCCCTTTCATTCCACTTCATTCCATGTCCCCAGTATCGCATTATGGCTTCCTTGATGTTCCAGACCATTCCAGATCATTCCATACCTTGGGTTCATCATTCCATATGATTCCCATCATGATATTGCTGTACTTGACATCCCTTGATTGTTCCATCAGTTTCTACCTGTGTCCCTTGATATTCTTTGATGTTCTACATTGTTCTTTCATTATTCCTCATTAGGATTCGTTCCCATTACTCAGTAGGCTGTACATTGTCATATATACTCATGGACACCTGTAGATAGTTCCCCAGCTTGTCCACTTCGTCTCTACACCCAGTATACAGTGCCAGACGTTCTGTGCAATGCTAGACCTTCTACCCTCGACTTCTTGACCCAGATGAGATGGCCTGAGAGGCCTTGGATCTTAGGCTCGTTCTTGACAATATACCGTTTCTATAAATGTATCACTAAGTCTAAATGAATGAGTAGTTTGCTGTGCACACACAGCTATCAGAAAGTATATCTATTCAAATGAGTGTGTGTATGGTTTTTTTTTTTGGAATCTACCATTTATATTCCGGTGCCCAATCGCAGTCCGGGCCCAGCACTATCTACATACATGCGCGTCACGCCCATAATAAAACAATGCTAGAGTTCCCCTCCACTACGTTATATAGGCCCACCGCCCGAAGCCAGCAAGCAGAACGAATCCACTGTGCCAAGCACTTGTGGGCAAGTAAGGCAGTTCCACCGACCTGGTACACCCTAGTGCTACAGCCCTTTACCGACCCGCGGCCTATGCCCGGCTACAAGTCCCGTGCCACCCCTGAGGGTCTGCCGAGCACCTAATCCAGGCCAATGTCACTCATCCCACCCCTGCTCTAGGGAGCTGGTTCCTCATTGCAAACACTCCTGGGTTGGCATCGAGGAAGTTAACAAGGTCCCCCAGATGTCTGATGGGCCCCGTATGCGTTGCTTGTGGGCAACGAAACAATATGTGCAGGTGCATCTCTAGGGCGTGCCCGCACCTGCAATCTTTGGATTCCGGGATATGGAACCTGCGATAGTATTCCCCAACAGGGGCGTGATTTGTGATACATCTAATCACCCTTGAAGTAAGGGAATTAGTGCGACCAATATATGTAAGCCATGTACCCCCACTGGTGTACTTGGGCTGAAGGGGACCCTTAAGGTCCTTCAGTTCCAGGAACTGTCCGCCCTTATACTTTGCCTCCTGGAAGCGCGTTACCCATGCGTCCTGGCAAGCGTCTGTGGCCTTCTTATGAAGGTAGTCAAGGGATGTCTGTGGTGTGCTGCCCGCCCCAGTTGGGGGTAGGCCTCGCACAAACAAGTGGGCCGAGTAGTGCACTGACCACTTGGCACTGGAGGGGACCTCGACAAACTTGATCTCCTGATCATCATCGCCAAGGAACCACTCTTTCAACACCTTACACACAGCCAGAGAGTGAGACTGACCTGAGTGTAAAGACGGGTCCACAGCTCTCTCAGCCGCTGCTATGGAGTCTGTGAAAACTGTGATGCGCTTGTACAGCTCAGCCCCGGAAGTGACCCGGGTTACTGCAAAATGTATCGCAACAAGCTCCGCACATGGAGCTAGGACACGCCCTGAGGCAAAGCGAGAGCCAAAAACTCTCTCCCTGCCCACATAGGTTTCAAATCCAGCCACCGATTGGTGACGTGATGAGGAGGGGACGGAGGCATCTGTTGCCACCGCAATCCCCTCTGGGTCCCGTTCGCACTCTGATAGGAGGCGATCTAGGTGATCGGAACGACTCTCCCCTTCAGCCTCTTGATCCGAGGCGCTGGGGGACTTGTCGAAGCAGATCCGGTCTGGGAATAGATCCCGAATCCGGGAGTGTGTGTATGGTCAGCATGAGTGAAAGTGAGTAATAATGATTGTATGATTGGTAAGGAATGTATGCCAGAGGTCTACAAGTACACTTGGCATAGGGAAAAAGGTCGGGAAGTTGGATTGGGGCCTGTCAGAGACTGCAGGGCATGGAATTGAGCTGTAAATCCGAGGGGTACACAATTTTTGGAGTTGTCGGGCTAGTTTCGCAGTTGTTACTGGCTGTGGAAGTGTTCGACTTGTAACAATCTGCTCTTCAAGGTTTGTTACCCATACCTACTCATTAATTGGCACTCATGGCTTACATTAGCCACTTTGGTGGACTTTGTTGGATGACATCAAACAACTACCTGATGTTGTCCATGACTATCCCAAGTTTTTTGAAGCAATGGCGACTTGCATCAAACAAGAGTTAATGAGTGGTGGTGACAAAAATGGAGTCAAGCTTGCCTTCACTGCATTTCAGGATTGTCGGGTAATGCATGGAGCAGGTGTTTATACAACCAGTGAAGTGTTCCGGTTGGCTGGAATATCACCATTTCTACTTGTAATAGAGGTCTTCAAAAACCTGTCCCGTATTGCTCAATTAATTCTGGCCTTCTATACATCCATAGCCAGGATGTATGATCAAAATTTCTGGTATAGGAACTGTCAACCTGATTGCCTATTTGCATGTTGACATCACTCTAGGTAGTTGATCCGACCAGCCATATACAGCACAGTCCTGCACCAACAACTTCACAGCGGGAGAAGTACACAAACTTCCTGACTGTGTATGCACAAAACAAGTCTCAATGTACACTCCAGGAGTACAAGCTGGTCCAGGAATACAAGGTATGTCTTTGCTGAAGTTTAGTTGGCTTTGATATGGACTAGTTTGTATAGGATAAAGCTGAGGAAGTGGAGTGAGACATTTCATATGGCTCTGAGATATCCGACTCTGACTCTTCTGTACAGAGCCCGTCACTTACATTAGTAGTGATTCAGATGATGGCTTGAATGACAACCCAGATGTCCACAATCCAGAGCCTGAACATGCACACACTGATATTGAACAGGAAGACATCAAGGTATCAACAATGTTTCAGTCCATGGCTTTGGCATCTGAGCAGGCCTCTTCTCCTCTAGTTGCTATAAACGATTTGACAATCACCTTTGATCCCTACACAGGTTACATTCCAAATGCGCAGGCGCTTACCTCACCCACCTTGTGTGCGAGGGGTGGAACAGGAAGTGGAAGACGAGCGTGGTGGCCTTTGACATTGCGCAGTTTTTCCCCTCCCTCAACCACGAGGCACTTCTTAAGTTCCTCGAGTTTCGGGGGTTCCCAGCATCACTGAGGGGCTTCTTTGAATCGTACCTGGTAGGGAGGCGCACCAAATATAAGTGGGGCGTGTTTGAATCGGGTCTTCGGGAAGCGGATGTAGGGGTGGGGCAAGGCTCAGCGCTGTCCCCGGTCCTTTCCGCATTATACATTGCGCCTATTATGATGGCCTATGAAGTTAGGGCCAAGAGGGAGGGTCTTGACACCACTCTCCTGTCTTACGTGGATGATGGGACTGTGCTTGCACAGTCCCCCTCACTTGACGATAACTGCCGGACCTTGGTTAAGGCCTATGGCTTGCTCCATGGGCTATTCCGAAGGGCGGGGCTTGTCCTGGAGCATGGGAAGATGGAAGCCTTCCACTTTTCATGGGTGGCGGACAAAGTTCTACCGTCCATTAATCTGGGGTACGAACCGTTTACGGGTGCTACCCCATTGACGCCCAAGGTAATATGGCGATACCTGGGATTCTATTTTGGCCGGAAGCTCCTATTTCAGGAGCACGTCCGGTTCTACTCCACCAAGGCTCTCACTACTGTCCAGGCAATAAGGATGCTTGGGAATTCTACGCGTGGGCTATCTGCAGCGCACAAGCGGCTACTTTACCGGGCATGCGTGGTCCCTATTGCCACGTATGGTTACCGGATGTGGTTCTATCATGGGGCTTGGTGCAAGGGTGTACTGAAGTCTCTTCGATCGATGCAGCATAAAGCTGCATTATGGATCTGCGGTGCGTTTCGTACTTCTCCCACAGGCGGGATTGAGGCCCTTGCGGGTCTAATTCCCATCGATCTTCACCTCCGTAAGATGGCCAAGCGGGCTGCTCTCAGAGGCTCCACCCTCACGGGCACGCACCCTTTACGGACACTATTCCCAGCGGGTTTATCTCAGGGGGTGCAACACCACCCACTCTCCATGACTTCAAGGGCCCATCCTCGGGCCAAGAAGATTGTGGGCCCAGTACCGGACATGGTGGCTACCATGCCTGAAGTTACAGAATGGTTTGACCTAGTGGACAGGTTGGCCGCTCCTGGAAACCAGATTCGGGATCTGTTCCCAGGCCGGATTCGCTCCGACAAGTGCCCCAGAGCCTCTGATCAAGAGGCTGAAGGGGAGAGTCGTTCCGATCACCAAGATCGCCTCCTATCAGAGTGCAAACGGGATCCAGAGGGGACTGTGGTGGCAACAGATGCCTCTGTTCCTTCCTCATCACGTCACCAATCGGTTGCTGGATTGAGGCCTATGTAGGCGGGGAGAGAGTTTTTGGCTTTCGCTTTGCCTCAGGGCGCGTCCTAGCTCCGTGTGCGGAGCTCGTTGCGTTACGTTTTGCGGTAGCCCGGGTCATTTCTGGGGCTGAGCCGTACAAGCGTATCACAGTCTTCACAGACTCCATAGCTTCAGCTGAGAGAGCTGTGGACCCATCGTTGCACTCTGGTCAGTCTCATTCTCTGGCTGTGTGCAAGGCTTTAAATGAGTGGCTCTTTGAGGACCATGATCGAGAGATCAAGTTCGTCGAGGTCCCCTCCAGTGCCAAGTGGTCAGTGCACCACTCAGCCCACCTGTTTGTGAGAGGCCTGCCTCCAGTCGGAGCGGGCAGTGCACCACAGACATCCCTTGATTACCTTCGTAAGAAGGCCATGGACGTTTGCCAGGATGCGTGGGTGACGCGCTTCCAGGAGGCAAAGTATAAGGGCGGACAGTTCCTGGAACTGAAGGACCTTAAGGGTCCCCTTCAGCCCAAGTACACCAGTGGGGGTACATGGCTCCCACATATTGGTCGCACCAACTCCCTTACATCGAGGGTGATCAGGTGCATCACAAATCACGCCCCTGTTGGGGAGTACTATTGCAGGTTCCATATCCTGGAATCTGAAGATTGCAGGTGTGGGCGTGCCCTAGAAACGCGCCTGCATATATTGTTTCGCTGCCCACAAGCACAGCGTACGGGGCCCATCAGATATCTGGGGGACCTTGTTAACTTCCTCAATGCTAACCCAAGAGTGTTTGCATTGAGGAACCAGCTCCTTAGAGCTGGGGTGGGATGAGTAACATTGGCCTGGATTAAGTACTCGGCAGACCCTCAGGGGTGTCGCGGGACTTGCAGCCGGGCACAGGCCACGGGTGGTTAAAGGGCCGTAGCGCTAGGGTGTACCAGGTTGGTGGAACTGCCCTATCTGCCCACAAGTGCTTTGCGCAGTGGGTTCGTTCTGCTCGCTGGCTTCGGGCAGCGGGCCTGTATAACATAGTGGAAGGGGAACTCTAGTGCTGTTTTATTATGGGCATGACGCGCATGTAAGTAGATAGTACTGGGTCCGGACTGTGACCGGGCACCGGAATATAAATGGTAGATTCAAAAAAAAGAAAAAAAAACTGCTGCACTCTCCTTATCCTAACCAGCTTTGCTTCACCTTTTTTTTTTTTTTGAATCTATCATTTATATCCCGGTGCCCGGTCACAGTCCGGGCCCAGCACTATCTACATACATGAGCATCACGCCCATAATAAAACAATGCTAGGGGCTTTACCCTTAAGGTCGTCCTGTTCCAAAAACTGCCCGCCCTTATACTTTGCTTCCTGGAGGCGCATTAGCCATGCATCCTGGCAGGCGTCCATGGCCCTCTTGCAGAGGTAGTCCAAAGATGTCTGTGGTGCGCTACCAACCCCGACTGGGGGTAGGCCTTGCACAACCAGGTGGGCCAAGTGGTGCACCGACCACTTGGCACTAGAGGGGACCTCAACAAACTTGATCTCCCGATCATTGTCGTCAAGGAGCCACTCATTCAGTGCCTTGCACACCGCCAAGGAATGGGCCTGGCCTGAGTGCAAAGATGGGTCCACAGCTCTCTCAGCCGCAGCTACGGAGTCTGTGAAAATTGTGATGCGTTTGTATGGCTCAGCCCCGGAGGCGACCCGGGTTACCGCGAAACGGATCGCAATGACCTCCGCACATGGAGCCAGGACACGCCCTGAGGCAAAGCGAGAGCTAAAGACTCTCTCTCCGCCCACATAGGCCTCAAATCCGGCCACCGATTGATGCCATGTTGAGGAGGGGACGTAGGCATCAGTTGCCACCACAATCCCCTCCGAGTCCTGCTCGCACTCCAACAGGAGGCAATCTAGGTGATCAGACCAACTTTCCCCTTCAGCCTCCTGATCTGAGGCTCTAGGGGACTTGTCGAAGGAGATCCGGTTCAGGAAGAGATTCCGAATCCGGTTTCCAGAAGCAGCCAACCTGTCAACTAGGTCAAACCACTCTGTAACTTCAGGCATGGCGGCCACCATGTCCAGTGTAAAGCGCCACTCGCGGTGTATAACAAAATCTAACAGAATAGTCAAATCCTCCCAACACACGTAAGTGTAGCTGAAGGGTGCGGGAATCGGGGATCGGCGTTGATCAAAGGTTCCGCTCTTAGCTAGACTGTAGTAGCAGCCTGGTAGGAAATCTGACTCAAGAAATAGCTCAACTCGGGCGATCTC
>JANHQD010003049.1:0-21674 GCA_024721195.1 Marasmius sp. AFHP31
AGAATACCCAAAGTTCAAATACCCAAGTAACAATAATGACCCCAAGTGGTCTACCCAAACCAAAGACCTTGCCAATCGGTCAATGGAACGAACTCCTTAGCTCAAACGCCTCGGAGGTTCAACTAGCCTTGCCAATCGGCGTAGTTGGATACCAAATAAGTTCAATAAGTTTCTCAAGTCAAACAGTCAAGTTCTGAAGTTCAACAAATCGTTCTATTCTGTTCTAATGTCTCTCCTGAAGCTAACCCAAAGACCCTAGAGCGTGCCACCAATCAGGTTTCTGCTTTCGGAGCCTTGTAGATACTTTCGCACGGATTGCCTCCTCAGCCTAGTCAAGGGCGTTGGTTGCTTTCCTGAGGAAATAGTACGGATTGCCTGGGGATCCTTGATGATAACCCCAGTCCTTATATACCCTAGCAGTTACTAATTCTACCTAATCGTACCGATTGTGAATATACATCTGATTTCTACCTAAAACTACCTTCTTTGGTATTTCTTTCGAAGAGTTTGTATTATTCTACGCGTTTTGGGACCCAAAGTCAACAATTACTATTTGCTTCGGAAGATCCTTGTAGACGCGCTATTCGATGGTATTCATTCCTATCTGCCCAGCCGCAGCTGGTGGATATATTTTCCTATCTGGTTCCATCTAGGAGTCATCTCCTTGTACCTTCAGAAAGACGGTCCCTCCGTCGAATGAAGTTCATACTATATTCCTTCCTTTCGTTGAGGCCCTAAGTAGTCCTTCTCAGAACCCCATGGCTTGTTCAAAAGTTATCTCTTTCTCGGCGCGATGGCAGGATAATATCTGCTCCGACTTATCTAGTCAAATTCCTGGCGGTCCTTGTGGATCCAGGTACCGGCATTGTAGTTGCGATGCTTGGGTCGCAAGTCCCTTCCACTTGCCTCGAGAGTCCCCTCAGTTCTAGCCTTCTGAACTAGCTGTGGCAACTTCTGAAGTGTAGTTCTATGTCCTGTTCCCCTTCTAGTATATGTGGTCTGCCCTCAGAGGCGAAGTAGTAGCTCCAGGGACCGTCGATCATATCTCGATCACTTGGATACCGGGCCTTGAACAGCTTATACGGTGGCACCACTTCTAACTTCTGAAGTAAATTTTATCTTCCGTTCTTCCGGTTCAGAACTAAGTGGAGGCTAGAGGCGTATCCCTCCAACCTTGCTTACTTTCGCCCCGAACTCAGTATGAGTTTGCACAACATATTTGAGCACTTCAGAAACGCGCTATTCCGTGAGTGATCCCCTATTCTGTGCCTCCGGTATTTCTGAACATCGTCTCTAGAATTCTACGACGTTAATCCTTATCCGGACGACTCCACCTTCAAAGTAGGCGATCGCCGTCTCATCCTCTCCCTTCCGTTCGATCAGTGGAACGAAACTTTGTTCGGCCTCCTGTTCCAACACTTCTTCCTCAGTCGACATCGTTCCCTGTACTGGGGCTATCTCGTCCGATATGATCATCACCAAGACGAGGTGTACTTCTGCGAGGCCCACTTCCATACCAACCTTCCTCTCGCGGCTCGGAAGTTCGTTAATACCGTCGCCGAAGGTATCGCCCGCGTTGGATTCCTTTCCATGAAGACCGCCCTCGTTCCTGGAGCCGTCCAAGCGTGGATCGATGCCGTCGTCTTTGCCGCCGAAGCTCCCGCTCCTCCAACCTTGGGTTACGAGGAACTTCAGTTCTTTGTATTTACCCCTCAGATGGGTCGCTGGTTGTCTCGTACACCGCTAGCCTACTGTCCTCTAGTCTGCGACCTATATTATTTAGACCGCCTTCAGCAGAACGAAGCATGGCATTATACCGATTCGGAAGTAGATGTTCCATCCGTTATTCCTTGGTACGATCACCTAGACGACTCTGTACTGCCTAGTTTATTCCACTTAGACGCGTAGTACTTCTTTAAGTCTTCATAACATGACCGTGCCTTTCCTTCCGAAGTTCAGCCATCGAATCTCAAGGCTAAATTCTTAGTTTATCTGCTCCCGTGGAGCCGTTCTGGTTCGGGTTTCAGCAGGTACTACTTAGTTCCATCCTTCGGAACTTCGTCTTTCCCCGTTCAAATCCTTCTTAAATAGGTAGGATGCTGGGTTTACCGATCAGTACAAGTCTTCCTTGCTTGTCTCCGTCGACCATTTCTCATGCCCAACGTTCGCACCATAGAAGATCACTTCTGCAATCTCCTGTACAGTACGTCCTAACCATCCTTTTCTTCTGAAGTTACTCTAATAGGTTTCAGAGTTGTACAAGCACTGGCCATACTACGAGGACTATTCCGCCAAGTCGACCGATCGCAGCCTCATTCCTCGCATTCCTCTCGACTGTGAAAGGGAGGCCTTGTTAGGCTTGCTCCTTCAGCACTTCTTCTTAAGCCGACACATCTCATTCTATTGGGGTTTCGTCGCCTGTTTCGACTTCAGACAGGCCCCCATCTACTTCTATGAAGACAACCTGTCCGTATACATCCCTCTCGAATCTCAGAACGTTATCGACATTGTTGCAGAGGCAATCGCTCGCGTAGGGTTCCTAGGTTCCCGTACGGCCTTTACCCCTGGAGCCACCCACGCCTGGATCGATTCTGTTGTCCACAGCATGGTCGATCCCCCTCCCTCGAAGTTGGAATTCAAACAGTTGACCTTCTTCCAGTACGACCCTCTCATGACCCACTGGGTTACTCGTCCTTCCTGCCACCACAATCCCGTCCTCCACGAAGAGTTCTATCTCGACGAGTTAAACCGACCCGATTCTCCCTCCGTTTGGGATTACCAACGCGATGATTCCGAGCTGGACGAGTACTTCGGATGGGACGAAGTTGCGGTTCACAACATGTGGGAGTAGGAGCATCCTTCCTTTATAGTCATTCTAGACTCGTACATCCATTTCTCGTTCCTTTACTACTTTCGTAGCTATTTTAGTTGTCCTCATCTTCAAGTTCTGAAGTTGATCATACTCTTCGACTTAGACGAAATAGATTCAACCCTGTTCGTACTTCAGTCCCTTATTATCGAATCTGAAGCTCTCTAGTCCTTGCCTTCTCTTAGTCATGCCTCGTCAGAAGTTCATAAGTTCATACAGTTCCATCTGCTCTTCAGATGAGGCTCTTGCCCGATTCACATCGTGCTGCGTTCCTTCCTTTTATTCGTTGGTCGCTCATGATTATTGTTTAATCCTTCCCTTGGTCTGGTCACAGAGACTAGTCGATGTTCTGAAGTTTGTAGAACAGAGCGACCCCTACAGGTTTCGGGTGCAGTAGGATGACTTAGTATCGTCTTATCCTTCCGCGCTAGTCCTGAACCTTTTACTAGCCGTTCGGGCTCATGCTAATACTAAATATACTTCAGATAATATCCCTTCTGAAGTTCCATAAATCGCTTAAAATTAAGCTAAAATTGTGAGCGCTAGTAGCAGGCGCTACATCGGTAATGATGTTGGGGTTGTGCTTATGCTCCTGGCTGTGGTACTTGTCATGAAGTGCCGCTTTTCCCCCCTGTCTTTTCCTTTCTCAGCGCCTGTTCCCCTCTCAGCGCTTACTTGTTTCTTTGACGCCTACCAGACGCCCGTTTCCCCTTCCCACATATTTCCTTCTCACACTATTGTCTTTTACACCTTCTTCACGACCCATTCATTCTATTGTCCTTATTGTCTTCTCTCATCTCCTAGTTACTCATTCCGGACTCGCTATTGTCTTATACTTGACTACTATTGTTTCCTTATTGTTTTCTTATTGTCTTTCCTATTCGTTCACGACTCATATTTCAGACCTCTGACTGGGTATATAAGCTAGGTAGTTTACACCTGGTCCCTCATCTTGACCTCTTGTCGTTGGGACCAGGTGAGTAGTTATTCCTGTCTTTCTCTATCTGCAATGTATCTGACTTGTCGTTGGGACCAGTTATCTACCTGCTCTTGTCCTCTGCTTGCTACCTCTGTCATCTCTATCGTCGTCTCTGCTAGTCGACTTCCGCCGCCGCTGTGTCTATAGTCCTATTGTCTAGCGCTTTAGGACAGTACTGTGTCTTCTTGACCATGTCTGGGTCCCGCATGCGTGCAATAAGTTGTGGGATGAGTGGAATATATGTGAACTGCTTGCGAGGCTTCCCATCAGCACGAAATCGGGTTTCCTTGCAGTAGGGACACGCATTCAAGGCAGAATACGAGCCAGTGAAGCAGCAGCAGCAGTTGAAGCAACAATCATAGAACTCTGGCTTGAATCCAGCGAGCAAAGGTGGTCAAGGCTTGGTAGAGGTGGGCTGGGGAAGGCATGGCGGAGGTACTGAAAATGTTCATCGGGCGACTGAGTCTTAACTTTATATGCAAAGGCCCTACAGATGTGATGATCGTACTTGAGTAGGGTGTCATGAAGTGCTGCTTTTCCCCCTATCTTTTTCCTTTCTTAGCGCCCATTCCCCTTTTAGCGCCTGTTTGTCACTTTGACACCCATTTGTTACTTTGACGCCTACCAGATACCCAGTTCCCCTCTTTTCATCATTCCCATCATTTCCTTCCTCATCCTTGTTCTTTCACATCGTCTTCACAACCCATCCTATCCATGGTTTCCTTTGTTCTCTTTGTTCTTTTATATACAACAGTTACTCGTTCCGGACTCGTTCTTATTCCATAACCGGACTACTATTGTTCTTTCCTTGTTCTCTATTATCTTCCATTATTCTCACGCGACTCATACTCCAGTATATAAGCTAGACAGTTTACACCTGGTCCCTCATCTTGACCTCTTGTCATTGGGACCAGGTGAGTAGCTAACTTCGTTTCTCTTCACCTTCAATATATCTAACTTGTCATTGGGACCAGTTATCTACCTGCTCTTGCTCTCTGCTCGCTATCTCTGTCATCTTTGTCGTCGTCTCCGCCAGTCGACTTCTGCCGCCGTTGTTTCTATATCCAAAGTCTTAGCATCTAGCGCTTTAGGACATAGAGTAAGAGCTGAGAGAATAGCTTGAGTTCACAGTCAGGGAAGCACACAATCTTCTATTCTGACTCACCAGTACAAGCCTCTTTTTCCATCCCAGCCATGGTAGCATCCCATGCCGACATGGTTTTTTTCTCGAATTGGTCCCAATCAACCTCCAGGTAACCTCCAATTTCGTCGCCCTCTTCATCACTATCCTCTACCTCAATTGGGTCCTCTGATCCATCTTCTTCCTCATCCAAGAAGACCATCAACGAGTCGCCAAACATCTCGTGTAACAGCTCATGGGTTTCAGCCGGGAGGACACTGCTGTGGGTAGGTGCAGGATCATACTCATGAAAATCGTAGTTGTTGGGCAGCAGGGATTCTTCTACCGGAGTGCATGCATTGGTCGTGGTAGTTGGTACTTGATCACCATCTTCACTCCCGCTATCATCTAATGGCGTGAATGGGCAGTTGTCCATATTGGCGGTCGCAGTGGATGAATCATTGGCATATGGTTGTGAAGTCATTTCATGAAGATGAGAGCGTGCCATTTTGGGGGCTTCCATGCGGCTGCATACCACACAAAATACTTGTCGAGGAGCCATTGAGAGACAGAGAAATGTAACTTAGACAGAAACATCTGAAATTGATTGGGAGGTCAGATGGTTTAGAAACACAAATGTAAACAAAAAAAGATTCATGTCACAACAGTCGTGTCGCCTCCATCATCCAACCACTGCATTCTTTATATCCTGAAGCAGCAAAATCAGTGGTCATGGCATCAAGAAACCAGTCAAACAGCGCACGTACATCTCGCCCCACCTCAGCTGCAGCATCACCAAGATTCACTCGGGTACAGAGTCAAGCCAACCAGAATATCCCTCCGACACCAAGACCAGCAACACCAAGCAGATCTATGCCAGCTCCCACCTGACCGACTCCCCTTTGACAAGCCGCCCTGCATGCTCGAACCAACCAGGTTGATCCCCCAAACCAACCAGTAGTCCTAGATAAGAACTCGCAGCAGCTTGTTCTTCAGGACCAGAGCAACCGGTTGAACCTAGAGCAGCAACGCGCACAACTATTAGGTGACTGGACTCCAATTTAGGACATGATTTTGCACTCACCGTTTCCCTTAGCACAGTTGGCAGAGGTCGAGAATAACATGGGTCAAACACCGGGTGCTGACACAGAAGAATCCAGGCTTACAGCCATGGACAAAGATGAGAATGAGCCAGACAATAGCGGTGACCTGGCTGGCCCCGCCACAGTGGTGGAAGGAGGTGGACCAGAGAGCACTGAGACGGGGACTGAGAACGATGTGCAAGTGGAGGAAAACATGATGACCTTACTTACAGAGGCCGATCTTGAATCAATGGACCTAGGACACATCAAAGGTACGCCAATATAGTCAGTTTTTCATTACTGACACTGAAATCACACGCACCAGAACTATATCTCAAGCAACAGGACCAGTTCCAGGAACTCCAAGAACGGCTGCATGATATAGAAAATGCGAATAATGATGCTGGCGAGGAAAAAACGGTGCCCGATGGATCAATTCGCCGGCCCAAGGATACCACGATGCAAGTCGCGATGGGATTGACCTATAAGAATGCCCGTTATCAAGCAATTCTTGTGAGTAACACCCCCATTCCACAATATACACATCTGAGCAGGCTTACCTAGCGCACTGTCCGTGCGTTTGTGCATGGATGTCGAGTCGACTGGCGTACTCCCTGGGATGAAGTGCCGTCTGATGTGAAGGCTAAGCTCTATGCTGTCGTGCGTGCCAACTTCCTCCAGAATCGACCTATGCTGAACTTTCTCAATCCCCAGTGCCGAGAGAAAATCAAGTTCCTACGTCGCTTCTACAATGACTGGGCCACATCGGCCATCGCTGCGCAATACACTAAAAATCTTCGGTCGCGAGCAGTCAGACAAGGTGAACTAAAACGGCCTTCAAAATATGACTACCTTGTCCAAACAGCATCCAAACGTCGACGGGGGGCTCCACGGGTCAAGAAAGTCAAGCAGATACGCAACGCTGGTCAGTCACAAAGAGAGGGAGAGGATGATGGTCAGGACGAAGATTGACGACGTGGGAACACTCAGCATTGGGTAAGTGTCCATCAGAACGTGTCGAACACTTGAGTAATTCCCGCTCCCGAAGATGAATACTATCACGTACAATCACGTACATCGTGCTGCACGCATCTGAGCTTGCTGGCGCTTGTAGCGGCAGGCCAGTGCCGGCGATGAAGCACAGTCCATTAGTCGAGATGCCACCAGTTTAAATTCATCTTCTACACATAAGTTCCTGTCCAAAATACCTGATTATATATCTATTATACATTCTTTTGTTACTGCTACCACAACGTGCTCATTTGACCCAGCACTAACCATTTTATTGCAGGAATGCCCAGCTAGATCTGCCCAGGATCAGCCTGACATAGCAACCCGGTATTGGTTGGTTATCAGTGGGCACATCTGGTTATGGCTCTACGACCCGAGTGGTTGAAAGTGGCCGTTTTAGTATGAAAAACAGCTAAATGATCATGGTTGATTCCCAACCTACCGTCAGTCAGCTACCAGCTCGTTAGCAACCTACAATTGGTTGAATTCCCGGGTTGATTAACAGCCAATTTCGCGCCTACAGAGTTCCAACAACAACGTTGCTCCTAGGACCTATCAAGACACCAACTGGCATCACTCATCCATGCCT
The DNA here is from genome assembly GCA_024721195.1 of Marasmius sp. AFHP31. Classification (NCBI taxonomy): domain Eukaryota; kingdom Fungi; phylum Basidiomycota; class Agaricomycetes; order Agaricales; family Marasmiaceae; genus Marasmius; species Marasmius sp. AFHP31. Next base: position 7,651 of record JANHQD010003049.1, read on the forward strand.
TGCAATCCATCGGATTCATCGCACTCTGCATGCCCACCCATTTCTTTTTCCACCCGTCCCCTACGCCACTAGCAGCACTCTGCATTGCATTCGCTGGATTTCGTTGAACACTGTTGAAGGATGTGCTCATTTGTTTCTAGGTAACACGTCAGCAGGACGTCAAGAAGTTCGATGCAGCTCGAGGACAAAGCCAGGAGGACAACAGAGCTCGATGGATTTGCAAATGGAGAGGGTACCGTCGGTGACGAAGACCAGCAATACGGAAGGCCAACCTCTTTGGGCTTGTCGGAGAGCTAGGACTCCCTCCTATGTTGAATCATCCCGTTTGAAGATGATGCGACTCTTACCACTCGACGTCGGGCTCCTCGTCAGCATCACGATTCCGTGAAAACGAATCAGATTGGAGCCTGTGGTCCATCCTCTCGCCTACGATCCCTTCTGGCCGCAGTGTTCCGATCCGATCGCTGCCTTCCACCTCTCTCTCGCGTCGTTGAATTTCGGGCTGAAAAGAAGTTGTGTAGGCTACAGGGGCATAACGTCGGACAGGGCACTCTCGAACACGACCGAGAGCTTCGTTCCACTGCACAGAACGCATTATTCTTGAAAGTGACAACTTTGGGGGAACAAGAGAGGCACGAACGGGTTTCATATGTCTCGACAGGGCAGACATAGGTGACGGAGCTGAATCTGTTAGGAACTGGAGGGCTGGCGTCGAAATGGCGACAGGAATTGGTAGGGGGGGGGCTGGGCGGGGTGTCCATTGGTCGAATTCTTGCATAGAACATGCCATGCTCACACCTCAATTCCTCTTCACTCAGCATTCCTGCATTTCGCCCTGGATCAACTATATGTACCGTTGCATGTGCAACAGTTCCGACCGCACCCTTCCGAGGGCCCAACACCCTCAAGTTCCTCGATGTCTCGGATACGGAAAATCCAACATACGTACTTACAGTCAAATTCATGGTTATCCTACTACATACCTGTCCGCCTAGGCTATACACAAAATCAAATGAACCCTCCGATGTGAGGGCACATGCTACTCAATTTCCTCGTCCCTACGACTCCTCTTTTGTTACCTGGCAAAAGATAGTCATTCAGAGGTTATCTCATTTGCAATGGATGACACCCATTGGGCTTCTCATGGTCTCACAGCTCCTGTCTACCTCGGCGGACTGAAAAAGAGTGAGCGTCAAGGAAGGCTGTTGATTTCCGAGTACCCACCTCCGCTACTCCAGTACCTCCGACTTGCCTCCGACTAATAGCGAGCGAACTTTCCGTGACTTGAGCCACGGTACCTTCGATAGTGCTGAACGCTTCTGACAATATCTTCACTGTCAATTTCAGCTACCACAACCATTCTGACTCCTTCTCCCCATGCATCGTGCTATCTTGGTAGTATGTAATGCATCCGTCGTACATGCTATGGGAGTGCACGCTCGTTAGAGCTTTCCTTTCGCGTCTCACGGCCGTCGGCGGTGGCAATTAATTACAGCGGCGCTAAAGTCGATTCGAAGTCAGCACCGAGGGCCTCAAGATCGCGATGGCGCTGGTACAAGCCACAAAGACAGTCAAGTCCCTTTCGTGGGCTGAACGAAGCGGAATGACTGGGAAAGATAAGTAAAGGTGTTCTAAACCATCACAATTCAAAAATTTGGCGACGAGGACGCAAGCCGTTCTCTTTCGTTACCTTCATGCAGAATCTGAGTGAAAGAATGACTTAGAAGGCAATGAGCAGGTGCACCAAGCGCAGCAACTGGCAAGAGGGACTGGCAGTCATATTCGTTTGCAAGAGCCTATGAGTATATTGTGAAAGGCGCAGATTACAGGTCTCAGGTTGAGTTCTCGATGGGTGATCCCCTGTCGGGGTGCTCCTGTCCCCCAGCTTGCCACGGCGCAACGAAAGCAACCGTCGGGGCACATCGCACTATCGGGTGAAGTGGTCCTGCCGTTGTCCAGAAAAACGTGTTGTTGCCGCCAACCGGCCAATTAGCCTGCTAGCGCAGCAAAAGGAGGAGAATAGCTATCGGGGAGGGAAGTCAGCACCAAAAGTTTTGTACACGGTTTGGTCACCATACCTTAAACCAGTCTTTACAACTCATGTGCATTGTCTGATCCATCTGAAGCCCACGAAAGATCGCCCGGATTCTGGGGCCGAGAGTTTCGTACCCACTGCTTCCAAGGCAAAGCACGAACCTGTGCTTTCAAGGCTTTGCCTTCTTCAGCGAATCTGCCTGGGAAGGTCTATCAAAGAGAAAAACCATCAATTGTGGTACGACACAATGATGAGGACCCAGAAAGATCCTACACACCTTAATCCACTCGAGCATATTCTTCCTTCCGTTCTCTCCATCCTCAGGATCAATCCACATCTTCAAACAACCTTTCGCGAGCCCAAAAAACGTCCGGCAGAGCGAAAGCAGCTCCTGATCAAGACAGCAGTGTTCAAGTAGTGACGAGGTCACCATGTTCTCGAAGCAGTACCCCAAGTCTGTAATGGTGTTGTCGTCTTCAGCACCACTCTGGGCAAGCTCCTTGAAAAGGGAGACGTAGGCCTTGACAAGCTGCCTACAAGCTTCTCGGTACGCAAGGTGCCCTGGATCGCTCGACTCGCTCCCTACAGAGAGATCACAGCGGCAGTCTGTGAGGCGCACATTGTCGACATCAGTGGGCTCCGGCTCAACCTGTTCAACAAACCGTGGACATCCGGCAGCAAGGCTGACAAAGATATTCACAACGTTCTGTTGCAGAATCCCACCCGGGGGGTATACAAGATGAAAACATCCGGGATGGTTCTGGAATTTGTGCACGAGACGCTGCACAAGATCTCGTCCCTCCGCTTCCTCGGCCATCTTGCAGTTGTGAGCATCAACCTCAGGTTGGCCGTTTTCGCAAGATAAATGGCTGTTGGCCATGAGAAGCGTATTTTTGCTGGCCTTCGAGTAATTTCCCACAGCTTCCTTCTTGTCCTTGTTTTCGCAGATTCCGGGGTCATCCTGGTCATGAATACACATAAGCACAAAAGCGGGTGCAAGGGAGAAAGCAATTGGTCAAACTCACATACTTCCTCACCCATCGTACCAGTTTCTCAAAATTATCATGCCAGTCACAGCTAGTCCTCGAATGCGTAAAGGCAAGGTCGACATTCCACAGATCATCCAACAGATCCCGAGTTGGTTTGGGAATTGACGTGCAGAGCTGCCTCCAGCTTCCAAAGAAGGCCTCGGTTCCATCAGAATAGAGTTGACTGGGGCTATTAATGCATGCAAAAAAGAGGTTCAGTACCTACAAGAGAGTGGAATAGATGATAAAGGTATTCATACCTATAACTCAGGATTTTGCTGGTCGTCAGGTTCTGGAGCCACTGCCGCACGATGTCATACCTCTGGGTGTCGATGTCAATGTGGAAATGATGTGACCTAGTTCGGTCAAGCAGATAGTCCCTGAACGATGTGTGGTGCACAGTAATTGCATCATCCCGACCACGGATGTTCAACACGGAGTGCATTCCCCGTAGTCGCAAAGCTACTTGTCCCGCGGGCAGACCCAGCAACAACTCGATGAATGCCGGAGTTAGCTCCAGCTTCTCCCAAGATTCCAACTTCAACCCTGGGAGAACGACAATGACTGCAAGAATGGGGAAAACTTTGTCATGGTTAGGATTGGCTGAGAGAATAGTGTTATACAGTGTGTCAAGCTCTTGGTAGGGTGATGTTCCTGGTTGCCTATGCGAAGCGCTTTCGAGAATGAGACGAAGCTGATCCATTGGGTCGTTATCAGTGTGTGCTATGAATCTGGAAACGGTCGCCGCATAGACGAATTGGCTGCAAGATTTATTGACTAAAGTCTCCAGCACCTCCTCCGTAGGCCAGGGGTTTGGGAACTGGACTTGTCGGTACTTGGGGCTTTTGACTATCTCGCCGAATTGATAGCGGTAGTACGTCATGATGTCTTCAGCGGGTTTGAAGTCATCAGTCAATGGGATAGACTTCGATAGTTCGGAGAGTGAATCATCGGCAAATGCTTCCTGGAGCCACGCTTCTGGACGACTGCAGATCAGAAAGCGCAGTGGGAGATTGGGAGAGGCAAGGAACGCGGATCGAATCATGGAGAGAACACGTTGCTGGGTTTGTTCGTCACCGCATTCATCTAGGCCGTCTATGATGACCAAGTTGGGGACCTCTGTTCTCATGAGCAAAACCTTGCTCACGAATTTTCGTATGCGGCCTGACCATTTCTGACGTAGGGATGGTTTTTGGGGTGAAAGAAGTGCCTGGCGTCCATACGGCTTCATGACGAGTTCCCGGAATTGATCCTCCATTCGAGCTTCTAGTATCTTCGGGTTGTCCAAAATCCTCTGGTTGATCAAAACTCGGCAAGATGAGTTCGTTACGACAAGACCATGTGCGATAGTGAGTACAAGTGCCGAAGGGTTGTTACGTCTTGGGTCGGACCGGAAAAAGAAGAACGAGCACACCAGACGGCCTTCCTCTTCAACCGCTTTGGCGACGGTCATGGCGATGGCGGTTTTCCCTACGCCTGCAGTTCCTGAGAGCCAGCAGATAGGAAGCTCCTTTCCTTTCGACCGAATCCATTCCCAAATGTTACCGATGACTTTCTCGCGGGTTCCAGGAAGACATTCCCCCCGCGAATACTGTTGCTCTGCGTCATGTGAAGCTCCGATGCCCGCGACCGCATCCCAAAGGGTTTTGAGCCTGAGTGCTAAACCAACATGCCCACGGTCATCTTCACATTCGATGGGAACGAAAAGCTAGCAACTCACGAGGGTCGACAGTTGTGTTGAAGTTATTTACGAAGCTGACGTTCTGTGTGCCGGCAGCGTTATTGTTGTTTTGCAGACCCGAGCCACTTTGGTAGTTTTGTACGCCTGTATTCATGACCACGGCGTCGAGGATGCCAAACAAGCGAGACTTTTGGGGATGGTTGGCTGGGAAGCCTTCGAAGCTTGGCGAATGGAAGGATGACGGTTATGGAAGACAGAGAATGTCGAGAGGGAGAGGGGTAGAGGGGAAGAGGGGAAGAGGGGAAGAGGGGAAGAGGGGAAGAGGGGAAGAGGGGAAGAGGGGAAGAGGGGAAGAGGGGAAGAGGGGGAGAGGGGAAGGGGGAAGGGGGAAGGGGGAAGAGGGAAGAGGGAAGAGGGAAAGCTGGCGAAGGGTGGGAGGAAGGTGGAAGAGGAAGGAAGAAAACGACTTTCCGAGGTGGATGTTGGCTGGTGAACACGTTGTGACGGCGCGGATGCAGTGAGCGCAGATAGTGAGGAGGGGCGAAGTCACTCGTCGAGCTAGTCAACGATTGCCCACACAATCATTCATGGGATTCGCTGTAGGAGCGGAGATGGTGTCGTCGACGAGGTTCCAGAGATCCAACTCCTATAGGTTAGCCAACGCAGGCGGCGAGATGGGAGGAGGGTGATATCAGAGTTAGGCTATTATTACCAACATTCAGGGTGTCGAGACTCGCCGCAGTCTCATGGTTCATTTCCACCCACTTCCTCTCGTCCGCCCACTCAGACTCCACGTTGATGCCAGCTTTGATCGATCGTTGGGTTTGGATCGTTGGGTCGACTCATGGGAGAGGAGATGGAATGTGGACCAGGTTGTCGTTCCGTTTGTTGATGGTGGTTCGAATTCCAAGTTGTGTGGGCGCTTGTTCATACGCGAGTGTTTCTCTCACTCCCGCGTTCTCGACGATCGCTACCACCGTTTTCAATGTGGTCCTCTCATAACCCGACTCTCAAGAAAAACTATTGCCAGTCTTATGTCAAGGAGAGGATGTAAAAGATTCACGAAGAGTATAAACTAAAGAATCTCGGGCCTCTATTCACAGGACCAACCCAGTGACCAAGTCATCGCTCGAAGCCTTGAATTACCATGGTCGGTATACCGCTTGGCAACGTTGCTTGATACTATACCATCCACCAGCGAGTCTACGGAAACTGGCCCAGCGTTAGTTCACGCTGAAGACTCGGCTGGCCGCTGAGCGCTGAGCTATCAAGAACAACGATGTAATTCGTCAATCCAACAAGAGAGTCTTCTAGAGTGATTGCATCGCACATTGTCAAGGCCGCTGGCCTTGCAGGTTCGGATATGGTTCTCCAGGTGCGTCGTGCTTTTTTTTGTCTTCCACTAGCTTGCACTCATCACCCTCTCGCAAACCCTCAGACTATCTCATATGATCCATCTACAACTGCCAGATACGCCCGTGTGTGTAAAAGGACACTCGAAATCGTCGCCGAGCCCGCCTTCCACAACCGATTAAATGTTGCGATTGGGATGCAAAAGTGTTGGCACAGGAGTCGTTTTGGGGGTGTGTATGATGCTCGTAGATGTAATGGGCTGGAAGGGGGGCAACGAGCAAATGCGAGGAATTGAGTCGGTAGAGAGAGCGGAGTCGGAGTCTGTGGATTCGACATTGACTTTTCTGATGACTGGGTGTCCGTGGCGCTCTTCGATGTAGGAGCGGAGTTGGTGTCGTCGGCGTAGATCCAACTGCCATAAATCGGGGTAACGCGAGCGGCGAGACATGGAAGATGTCGGGAGCCTTGACTAGTGCCCCATAGTCGTCATCCAGTTTGCACGCCGATGGTATCTTTACCGGTTGGTTGGCTGGGAGATGTTTAGAGGTTCGTGGATCGGCTTCGGTGGTCGTGTTTGATGATGACGGTCCGAGCTCGAAGTTATGTCACTGTAAGCGCCTGTTAGGCGCGAGTCTTTCTCTGACAGTCCCGCGTTCAACGACAATCCCCACGCCTCCGTTTTCAATTTGGTCCACTCACCATCCGATGCCAGAGATTCCCCTATCTCTGGTCATATATTGGGGAAACCGTCACGTATGTCCAGACCAGTCGCGAACCATCTAAACTGAACAATCTCAGCCGTCAACTCACACGGGTAGGTCGTTCCTTGAACCGCCTTGAACTGTACTCAACCCAAGCCGTCTCACTGCCGATATACGTAATGGGATCACCGCAGGTCAACGTCTACTGCTATCGCTCGTCAACATTGATTGACGCTATACAATTCCAAAGTAAAATGACGGAAATTGGCACAGAGCTGGGGAACGTCGGGCAAGGATGAAACACGTAGGCGACCATCTTGAGTAAGAGAACGATTAAGACATGACTGACCAAAGTCATCGGGAACACAGCGACCAACATCATCGATTCAGCTCTGACAGCCTCTGAGCCAGCCGTTGAATGAGCGCCGTGGGTACCCTCAAGACCATCGGCCCTACGGGTTGGTTCAGATGCGACTGAAGGTACATGGTATTTATCTTTCTTGTCGTTCGTTGGTCTGCGCTCATCACCCTCATCACCCTACTTCAAGGTCCATCTCATACAACCTATCCTACGTTTGTCAAAAAACCTGTCGTATCTAACAAGTAAGGTGCCCGAACGGTCGACAACATTGATGCGCGCGTCGGGAAGGAGACAGGAAGAAGAGTAGGCTGAAGCGATGTTGAAAAGGGTTAGGTACTGAGAGCAGTCAACAATATTCAAAGACTTGCCAAACCATCGGAGTTGTCAAGGACGCATACGGACAGAGAGATAGTACCACTAGTAGGTAGTCTTCCCTGTAACCTCTGGTGTCTCTCGCTAAAACTCCGACAGGCATGTCCACGAAAGGACCTATTGACACATCAACCGGCGTCGCCCATTCACGTCTTGCGATTCACCGGATTCGTCACCCTACATGTCCATCCATTTCTATCTCCAGCCGTCCTCTGCACCGCCACCAACACTCTGCATTGCACCCGTCGAGTATTGTTGGATGCCATCCAAGGGCATGTTCGTTTCGTTACCGGGCAAGACGTCAACAGGACGATGCGTCGAGGAGTAGGCTGATGCAGCTCGCCGGCGAAACTGGAAGGACGACAGAGCTAGACGGATCTGACAACGGAGAGAATACCGTCAGAGACGAGGATTGGGCACCAAAGAAGGTCAACCACCCAATGGCCAGTCCTCAGGAGAGCTACACGTCCCTCCCACGTTAAATTGTCCCATCTGAAGACAACACGATTCATCTTATCACTCGCCATCCAGCATCTGGCTCAATCACGATTCTGCGACTTCACCGCAAACGGATCGGATCGAAGCCTGCGGTCCATCTCCTCCCCTCCGTGGTTCCCTCTCGGTCTGGCCGCAGTGCCCAGCTCTTATACCCTCCACGTCTCATGCATCTTTGGAATTCGGGCAGGAAAAGGGTTCGTTTTACTGACAGCGACGACCTCAGGGGAACGAAGGCCGCTTAACAGGTCAACGAGGAGATGAGGAAAAACTAGCCTCCGCAATGTCCGATAATGTGCGCCCTGTCGCCGTACCAGTACGATCCGACATGTTGGGAAATGCTCTGGAAAAAGAATCAAGGTTTTGACTGTCTTCCTGCTTGAATTCTTGCCCTCGCAATCGGTTTGGTACTGCTCGAAGCAGGAGCAGAAGTGGATTTGAAACCTGCGTTGGTGGGAACAGACGGGGCTCAAGCCATGTATACTAGCGTGAATAGTATCACGGGTCTCCACAGCCTCATCACTTTCGAGCCTGACACGGAGTCCTTCGTTCACTGTGGACGGCGAAAAGGGCGCCCTGATGCTCTCGTGATGCTGGAGGAGGGAATAGAAGTCTCACCAGACGTCGACGTAGAAGCAGTGGAAGCCCAGTGGGATTGTAAATATTAAAATAAATGAATAAACAAACGAACGAACGAACGCTACGATAACTCAAGTTCAATGAGATAGTACCTCACAACTCCTACTGTGCCGCGGTACCCGTATTTGAGACCTACTTCGGGAGCCCACCCCTCCAAAGCTGCTGGAATGTTCCCGAGGAATCATACTTCTTCCGAATCGTCCGCATTCTATTCAAATCCTGGGGCAGGGGGCAAATAACGCGAGTGTCTGGATGGCCGTGTCACTTTCGTTGGTAGATCTTGACGGATTTGACTTCCCAATCTATTGATCATCGTCGGTGAGGAAACGCAGAACTTGGAGGAACGAGAACTCGACTCACAAGCTTCGGACATGCCTCCACCGTTATTCCGAACATACTCTTCACAAGTCGCAAACCCAGTTCGTTGAGCGCAGCTCTGTTCCTGGCCCGAAACTCCAGCGTTGTTCCACACGCCTCCCGCCCAACCAACACTATTCGAACAAGACCATTCGTCAGATCAATCTCTAGATGCACAAGGGTTTACTAGTACTCACCACAACGTGTTGGTAAATAGCAGCCTGATTATTAAAATACCTATCCGGACTACAACTCCCCGCATCCCACCTACGTCCCCCACGTCGATGGCAACGGCAAACGGCGCCTCGCTCTCAATATCCTGCAGAATCGACCCACAAGGGAAAAACCACACAGCTATCGATCAACCCAGCGTTAAACACTCCACCTTTATTTCGATTGAAGGGAGTTGTCCGTCGTCGCGCGTACACCGCAACCTTCATTTCCGGCTCCACACAGGTCAGTCTGGTGATGACGGTTCCGGAGATGCCCAGGGAGGAGGAGGAGGAGGAGGAGCGGGAGCAGTCGGCGTCGGTTTGGAGGGTTGCTTGATTGGCGGAGTAGTCGTGGACGCCTTCGAAGATGTCGAATTCACCGTTGGAAGGCCAGGCGGGCCCGTTTGTCCAGAACGCGCTGGAAGGAAGGTGATGAGTTCGTTGGTGTTAGGGTGGGGATATCGGGGAATTGGGCCCTGGGACTCACGGCCAAGTACCACAACCGGTGGGAACGTGAAGTGAGTCCATGATCCAGGACCTTTCTCGAGTTGAGTTTGGATTCGAACACTTCTTCTGTTTCCGGAAACTTGTGAGGTAGTTTCAACTCGCATCATGGCGTTACCAGCAGGATTGATTTCGAGGAGACCGTTCGCGCGCTGGAAAGAAACAAACGTGAGGTTTTTGTTCTAGGTTGAATTGGGCAAGAACGTACGGCGGTAGCTTCGTCGACGTAGTTGACGATACCGTTCGTAGGATATCCAAAGGTCCAAAAGTTCCAGACGTTGAAAAAGTTACTTCCAAACTGTGTAACGTATGTGAGTATAACGGTCGAAAGTATGTTTCGTAGCACATACATGAGAATCAACGATCTTGAATGGCGAATTGTGATTGACTGGAGTTGTTGAAACTCGTGTGCTCGCCGATGTTGACGTTGTAGCCTGAGTGCCGCCACCTCCACCTCCACCACCTCCTCCGCCTCTAGACGTAGACGATTTCGAATCAGTACGGTTCCCTCTATTTCCACCAGACATCATGCCCGTACCGCTCCCATTCGAGTTCCCATTCCCATTGCCCATGTTACCGCCCGCACCGCTGCTACCACCACCACTATTGCTTCCTCCAAGTCGAGCTCCTCCGGATTTACAGCAGACTGAATTCCCTAGAACGGATTGTTACTCTCTGTTTGACAATAGTCTTAACCCGGCACCTGTACCCGCTGAGCCCGAGGACTTTGGTGTCGAGACCAGCACGGTAAGGAGGTGGAGAGGGAGTCGTGATGGTGTGTGTTTTGTCAAGGGATCGACTTGGGGGGAACCTCGCTGAGGGGACTTATAGAACGCCCGAGATGACGGGGAGGTGGGAGGTCGTAAGGGAGTCGTAGGTAACGGTTGACCAAGGATTGCCGAGTCGACGCTCCCTCGTCGTTTTGCCCGTTGGCTATCGATTGTGTATGTTCTTCTTCTGAAGCAAGGGTTGCTGAGGAGGAGGATACACGTGCATATGGGTGTGAGGATCGGGAACAGTCCCTAAAGAAAGTAGGTGGGAGAGCTGGCGGAGGAGGCGAGGTTGAATGTTGTGATTAGGATGCAAGAGTGTTGGCAGAGGAGTTGAGGGTGGGTGGTGGGCCGTCTTTCAGGATTGATCGATAGATGTAACGAGCTGGGAGGGAGGGAGAGTACGAGCAAACGTGGGGAATCGAGTTGGTGTCCCATAATTCATCCCAAACCTCCTCTCATCCATCGAGTCGCCCGATTCGCACGTCGATGGTATTTTTACCGGGTGGTCGACTTGGAGATGTTTAGAGGCTCGTGGTCGTGTTTAATGATGATGACGGTCCGAGGTCGAGGTTGTGTGGGCGCTTATTACTATTAGATGTGACGCGAGTCTTTCTCCGACACTCGCGTTCAATCACAATCCATGCCTCCGTTTCCAACGACGTCCGCTCACCACAAATCCTTCAAGACCATCGGCCCTACGGATTTTTTCAGATTGTGTGGTATTTTTCCTTCCCTATCTTCCGTTGGTCTGCGCTCATCACCCTCCTACTACCTCAGGATTCATCTCATACGTTCCGCCCTACAATCGTCGGTTAACCTGTCGTTCATCTGACGAGTAAGGTGCCCGAACGGTTTGATCCTTCGACAACATTAATGCGCATGATGAGGAGACAGGGCGAGAGATAGGCCGGAGGGACGGCAAAAAGGGCTAGGCAACGAGCAGTTGACAGGATTTGAGAATTTGCCATACTATGGCAGCAGCAGAGGACAGATACAGAAGCAAGACAGCGAACAATAGTACGTGGCCACCTCTTCCGCACCATATCTCTCGCTGAAACTCCGACCAGTGTATGTTCTCGGATCGGCTCTGCTCTGTGGCATGTATACTTTGACCCTCATGATTCTTGGCTTAGTGAACGATGGAAGAGGTCCAGCGGGTTTTCAGGCAGAAACCTGACGAGAAGGTTCGATAAATTTCATCGACTCAAGGACACTAGCTCACCATTCACAGATACCGATTATTCTCTCAATGGACTGGATGCCTGACATTGGTTTCCGACTACCTCCCTGAATACGACGTGCGACATGTCAGGTGAGTTTTGATTCGGATTGTCTGGGTGACCCGGCTCTGATTTAATACTCTCTATAGGTACCAAGGTGATATGACTCGAGTGAAGCGTGAGCAGGCTTTACGCGTTTTCATGTCGAAGGACAATACCCCCATCATGTTGATGTCAATGTAGTGCGGGGGTGAGTAATAGTTCGGGAATTGTAATTGACCTCGACGCCAACGGATATGATTAGGTGCTGGGCTAAACTTGACGAGAGGCAACAATATCATTTCACTTGACCCTGGTTGGTCGCAAGCCATTAAGAACCAAGTGTTTGATAGGTGAGGTGTCGGGCATGCTCCAGTACAAACCAAAGCTAACGTTTTGGCGTCTCCCCCTAGGGTTCATCGACTGGTCATTGGGAATACGGTCGAAGACCGTAGCATGGCTTTGCAAGAACGAAAGTGGGTCGTCCGACGTCTGATGAAGTTCTCGGGCTCATGGTTGTTTCCAGCAATGCAAGTCTGGGTGAAGGGAACGGCAAGAAGATCGAAAGTACGTCGTTTTGGTGTTTATTTTGCTACTTCCACTGTGAGGGTGGTATTGGTTGGTTAGTATCCAAGCAAGGGTTGCGAATCAACAGTCAGCCTACTCTTGGCTAGTCATTGGTTGATCCATTTCAGACAAATAGTCTTGGCTGCTTGTATTTGGCTGATTTTCAGTCGAGATTGAGATGGAAATGCTGGTTGGTTGCGATGGTTGTTTTTTAACCACTGGTTGGACGTAATGTAACCAGCCCCTTGGGCCACTACCGGCGCTGTCGTCAGCGTGCGCACACAGGGTATCAGCGCTTGCATGCTTCCTGCAAGTACCTCATGAGGCAATTCACAAAATTTGGGCGCCGCACGAGACGTCGACTGAAGATAGAAGAGTAGATAATATTACACTCCTTAGAATATAGTATACTGTGGTAGTTTAGCCGATCTCCTCCTCTTCCTCCTCGTAGATGGCCCGTGCCAGCGACCCACTGCGGTCAATGATCGCCCATTTCTCGTCATTGCCGTCTGGCAGCTTGACTCTCCCCACTAAGCACTGTACCGTAGTGATGTCGACAACATCAAGAGCGCCATCATTACTGTAAGAGTGAATGTCGAGACCTTGTAAGTCCGAGTCTGGCTCGCATTTGACCTTACACGACCGTATAACCGCCAAGATGAGTGTACCCTCGGATGCTTCGTCTAGATGTAGTGCGCTACACGAACTGGCATTGAACTGTAACGTGAATAAATGCTGGAGCTGGCCGTATTTGGTCTCTTGCTGGTTCACAATGGGCATGTTGCGAAAGCGCTCATTCCGATCGAAGAGATATTCATACTGTGGGGTTGCAGTGAGATAGCTGTCACAGATTTCACGGCGCGGCAGTAGAACATACTCGGACATATGATGAATCGCGAGAATCTTCCAGTCTTGTACCCAACGTTGATACTCTGATTTGTAAACGGAGTGCTCAGTTGATATGTATGTCAACTCTATTGTGTAGTCTGTACCTGTAAACGGAGTGCTAGGATAAAGATAAGCAAGAGTACTACAATATGGAAAGTAAGCTCACCTCAGTTGATATGTATGTCAACTGAGGTGTGAACGGGTGCGACGAAAAGTTTTATGGGTGGCTTGCCGTGGGAAACTAACAAGCCACCCAATACAGTAAGCTAGAATGAGTAAGTAAGAATGTAAGTACATGCTAGACGTGCAAAGTAACTTCAACACCCCCCCTACTTCGCAACGTCCAAGCCAAGAACAGAAATAAACTTCCGATGCACTGGTCCAGGCAGTGATTTCGTGAACAAGTCCGCGACGTTCTCCCCAGTGTCCACATCCTCCACCTCCACTTGTCCTCGAGCCACCTTCTCTCGAATATGGTGGTGCCGCATATCGATATGCTTTACCAAACCATGATTCTTGGTATTCTCTGTAAGGCTCTGCGACCCTTCGTTGTCGCCAAACAAACGAACCGGTCCCCTAACCAGTAATCCCACCTCGCTCAGCCACGAGCTCATCCACACGGCCTGTTGGCTTGCCCTTGCCAACGCAATATATTCAGCTTCGACCGTCGAGAGCGCCACTGATGCTTGTCGCTTCGACCCCCACGCCACTGGTGCCCCCGACATAAAGAACACATACCCCGATGTAGATCTCCTTGTCACACGGCATCCTCCCCAGTCTGCGTCGACATACGCGATGG
>JANHQD010003050.1:2538-44218 GCA_024721195.1 Marasmius sp. AFHP31
AAACTCTGGAGAGAGATGATAGTGATAGTATAGTGAGGTTTATAGAGCCTATGCGGGGCCCATAACCTGTTAGAAGGCTACGAGATTCAAGTGAAACTTAAGGTGAGAGCGAAAGATTGGGGATCAAAAGGTATTGATCTAGTATTGCAGAGTGCAAAGTATATACGGTAAGTAAGTATTAAGTTAAAGCGGAGTTAAAATAAAGTTGAAACTCAGTTTAGTTAGATTAAGTTTAACAATTCCCACCAGTCATCAATGCTGCATGTAAACAGGAACAAATCATGCCAGCTCATCCTCCTACCACCACCATGCCCGTCGCCTTGCCCCCCCAGTCCCTACCAGTGTAAGTTTTTCTTATCTATTTTAGTTAATATTGAATGCTAGTACTTGCTTATACTAGGTGGATGTCTGGACAGCGGCATAGCACCTGTTTTGGCGGGTGCTAGCACTGGTGGTCATTTGATTTTTATCCACTGGGGGGGGTCAAGTAGAGTGTCTGGATTGTATGTAGTAGATAAGATAATACTCAAACTCATGTATTAATGTAGATCAAAAGAAATTTTATTGAACTTACAAAAAACTTAAGTTACAAGTCTAAGCTAAGTCTAAGCTAAGTCGGGGGTAAGTAGCTTGGCCCGAATCAAAAGTAAGTCTGCGGTAGATTACCCAGATTCGTCACCCACTCCAGAACTGAAGCTCCATCCTGTGATGCCAGTGTCATGAAGTGCTGCTTTTCCCCCTATCTTTTCCCTTTCTTAGCGCCCATTCCCCTTCTAGTGCCTGTTTGTCACTTTGACACCCATTTGTTACTTTGATGCCTACCAGATACCCAGTTCCCCTTTTCACATCATTTCCTTCCCCATCCTTGTTCTTTCACATCGTCTTCACAACCCATCCCATCCATTGTTTCATTTGTTCTCTTTGTCCTTTTATACACAACAGTTACTCATTCTGGACTCGTTCTTATTCCATACCTGGACTACTATTGTTTCCCCCTTGTTCCCTATTATCTTCCTTTATTCTCACGCAACTCATATCTCAGTATATAGGCTAGACAGTTTACACCTGGTCCCTCATCTTGACCTCTTGTCATTGGGACCAGATGAGTAGCTAACTGTGTTTCTCTTTACCTTCAATACATCTAACTTGTCATTGGGACCAGTTCTTTATCTGCTCTTGCTCTCTGTTTGCTGTCTCTGTCATCTCTGTTGTTGTCTCTGCTAGTTGACTTCTGCCGCCATCGTTCTACATCCAAAGTCTTAGCGTCTAGCGCCTTAGGACAGCCAGCTGGATAGTCTCCCCCTCAATCATCTTCTGGATTCTCAGGACATCTGCCCTGGTCGCAAACTCATTCCACTGAGCCTTTCCACTCTTGACATTCTCCAGAATCTCCTCTGTCACCTTTCCGCCCTGAATCTGCTTCAAGACCTTAGCCGGCTCAACCCTGAGATGTAGCAACCACTCAATCTCTGTCTGGGTCTCCTTTGACAACTGCGTGAACTTTGCATTCAAGTCTCCAGTGGGATGGTTGTGTGTGTTACTGTATTTTCCGAGGACTGTGGCTGTCAAAGAATAGGTTCTGATTAATAGCTGGGCTTTACAATTGCATTTCTTGCTTTCAAACTTGTGGGACCAGTGTTTCTTCTTCTCATAGTTTTTCTTCCCACCAGTATTTCCCCAGCTACAAATGTATCTGGTTGTCATGTGCCAGCCTCGTGTGCCATCCTGAACCTTTCTGTTATCCTTCAGAACAAATTCCACCATACTATCTGCCTCTTCATTCTCTAACCACTGCTGCATATCATTGATAAAAGCCCACTCTAATGTATAGCCTGCCTCACGATCCGACTGAAGTTTGTCCAACGTTGGACATTCCTGAGAATCAATGTTGATGTCATTCAACGATTCAGCTGTGTACACCGGGAATGTGCTGGTAGAGAAGGCAGAAGTGTCAGATGTTGTATCTGCGGCCTAGATGTTAATCAGTCCTGGTTCACTTCTCCCACAGTATGATTATGCGGGACAGTACTTCGATACTGTTTCATTGTCCATTATGCTCCATATGTACAATTTCCATTAGATATCTCTTTATGGTAGTTATATTCATTCCACATGTATATAAGCTGGTAGTTCTCTATGTGAATCTACAGTGTGCTTGAGCTTCTACGTCTTGCCTCTATAACTCTCTCAACTCTCCTGGTAAGTATTAGTTGTAGTAATGTAGTAGTCCACTGTGCTAGGCGTCATGCCAGCTCTACATCAGAAAAAAGTTGAGAGTAGGACTGGAACTCGAAGAACAACATTGGAAGAGGGAGCAGAGCGTTTAGAAGCCAAAGTGTACTGTTGGTTGACTTTCTCAGCCATATTCCTTTGAAAAACGTGACATATATTATTCATTGTCACCAAAAAACATAAATATCCTGTACAAATAACATTTTCCAAGGGTGATGTAAGCAATGTCCTTTTAGGGACATCGCATGTGGGGGGTGGAAAGTCAAAAACTGTTGCTATAGCTGTGATTTGACAGGTCACACCAAGATTCAGGGGAATCAAAGCCAGGAGCAGTGCCACCACTGCAAACACTTTGGGCACCATGCCACCATTTGCCAAGACAAGTTCCTGGAATGTCAGCCAGGCTTAGGCCTGAAGCCTGCAAGGATCCATCAGATTAACCTATTCGTCCCTTCACTCTGTTCCCAGAAGAGACAGTCAAATCAGCACCCCTGCACCTGCTCCTATTACTCCATTTGCCCAAGTCTCCGTCTCCTACACTCCCAGTTCCAATGCTCTAGCTTGGTTTGCTGCCCTCCAAGACTCTCTCAACAGCTCACTATAATTTTTATGTTAAATTAACATTGCCAAAAACTGGACATCCTTATGACAATGCAATCCAGTCCTACAAGTGAGCTGTTTGGATCACTTTTTGTGGCTGTTCAGCTGTTCAGCCTGCCAAAACAGCTCAAGTGTTGAGAAAGGCCTAAACCAGCTGCCAATATATGTGTTTTCCTGATGTAATTAATAAATCAGGTCATTGGGTAATGAGTTCTGAATGGTGGTGCTGTGGGCACTTGAATCATTGTGTTGCAAATATCCTTGGAACATATACACTGGTGTTCAGTATTGAGAAGGCAGCTATTCTAAGGATGATAAGACCTATTTTCAAAAAGAAGATAAACAGGCCTCTACAATAAGCATACAACATAATTCAGTAAGGGGTATGTCCTAAAGCGTTAGACACTAAGACTTTGGATACAGAAGTGACGGCGGCAGGAGTCGACTAGCAGAGACGACGACAGCAATGACAGAGACAGCGAGCAGACAGCAAGAGCAGATAGAGAGCTGGTCCCAATGACAAGTTAGATATATTGAAGATAAAGAGAAGCGAAGTTAGCTACTCACCTGTCCCTATGACAAGAGGTCAAGATGAGGGACCAGGTGTAAACTGCCTAGCTTATATACTGGAATGTGAGTCGCACGAGAATAAAGAAAGATAATAGGGAACAAGGAAAGAACAATAGTAGTTCAGATATAGAATAAGAACGAGTCCAGAACGAGTAACTGTTGTATATAAAAGAACAAAGAGAACAAAGGACACAATGGATGGGATAGGTTGTGAAGACGATGTGAAAGAACAAGGATGGGGGAAGGAAATGATGGGAATGATGGAGAAAGGGGAACCGGGTATCTGGTAGGCGCCAAAGTAGCAAATGGGCGTCAAAGTGACAAACAGGCGCTGAAAGGGGAATGGGCGCTAAGAAAGGAAAAGATAGGGGGAAAAGCGGCACTTCATGACAGGGTATGAATTTTGTTGCCACCAGTTACATTCATTGAATGTTCATAATCACCAATCACATTTATACATCAACATAGGACAAACCAGATTTGAGGGGTGGAGAAAGGTAACAGGCAAACATATCAGTTGAGTGGTAAATCAAGAAAAAAAGGAATAAAGAATGTGAATGTTAAGATGCTGTGGTCTGAAACTGAGGTACTGCTGTTATACATTCAAATAATTCTACTCTCATGTTCTCTCTCATCTGGTGTTTCCACTTCCACCTGAGGAATACTGGGAAGATTATGATGGGGATGGGAGCGGAAATCCAAAGATGCTTATAATGCCCTATTTCCCTCTTCTTGTCGAGATTCACAGTCAGCAAGGTGGATTGACACCATCTGCTGCACACTGTCAATGGATTTTCTGTATCCAACCCGGACAATAATCAGTGTAGGTGCTAGGCCCTGGCCAGTTGGAGTATTTGTGAGAAAGTGGGTTGTATAGAAAGGATGTAAGACACACCGCCATCAAGAATGCAATAGAGGTAAGGTCAATGGGAATTGTGTTGAGTGAGTCTGGATCAAGTACAATTGATACCATGTCTGCAGCGATCATGACAGTTGGAAACAATATCCCTGACTCAAGTCTATAGAAGGTCATTAAGGGAACTACTCATGCACCAGTGGACATACATGATAGTGGCAATTTCTTGATACCTTACATGGATTGGCATTCCCATGTGTCGTCGTGCCTCATGACCAATCCACCAGATCCTCCCTGCTAGAGTAGAAAAGATTGAGATGACACACTCATACTAAAAGGTTATAGATGCTCACCTGTCAGCAGTGACAGTATCCCATTGAATACTGCTAGTGCAATTTGGTTTCCATGATCAATTTTTATACCAATATAGTACACGTCCTGAGACTTCTGAGAATCAGACTGTCCAATGGAAAACATGAATGCAGTTGCAAGAGAGATTCCTAAGGTAACAGACTGATTATATTGCTAAGTTGATTGATAATGGTGGAACATACCATTGAGTGTAATCCCTAAAAAACCCAGAGTGAATAGTACAATCTTGCTCGATCCCCAAAGGACATAACACCGGTGAATCTAAGAGATATATGTATTAGGCATACACCATGAGATTGCCACTCACAAGCATTATATCAGCTAGAACACTATTTGGAAGACATCAGCACCAGGAACCCAGTCTGAAGTGAGGTAATCAGGCTGTACTTCATGGATTTGCCTGCAAAGGAAGTTGTGACCCTGGCCACAGGTGATCTATATTAGAAAGAGTACAAACCACATCACTGGTACTAAACAACACTTACACACAAACAGTTGCCAAGCTATCTTGGACCAAGTATTTTAATAAAGGCTCATAATCCTGGGTCTTTGCTGCATGGAAGCCAATAGTGGTCTGTTGTGTTATGCCAAGTGTAGTGAATGCCACATAAAGACTTGCAAAGGCAAACAATAGGATGGTGCAGACAAGATATAACCTCAAACCAGATCTCTCCTGTTGGTAAAGGACATGCATGCAGAGAGCAAATATTATTGTGTATATCCCTATTTGAGTGAATGTTAGAGTTGACCAAGAGGTGGATGATTAGAAACTTACCATATATAAGGGACATAGACTGATCCAAGAGGCATGTAAGCACACCTGGATATAAAGTCACAATAATTCCACTGACCAAGAGGGTGGCAATTGGATAGACAATAACACTCTCAACCGTAAGGAAGGGAGCAACAATTTCTTTAGCACTATCCTGTGAGGTCATTGATCACTGAGAGATTGGATGTGCTGGGAACTGAGCTGTTGGACTTTATCTCTGTTGCTTGTGTGAAGGGAAGTCTCAGAAAAGTAAACATGCATGAGAGATTAACCTGGTGTTGCAGTGTCTCTTGCGAGTGGTGGGGACATTGTTCTCTAAACTTGTCCAGGTACAAAGATCAAAAAATTGGAAAACTTGAACCACTCTGCCAATGGGAGAAGCAGCATCACTGGACTGCTGAGAAAGGGAAAACACATGATCAAGATCTCAAATATCCTGTGTTTCCTCACAAGAATGATGTCCCTTGTTGGCTCCATTTTATCTTTTCAGATGTGTCACCCCGCATACATTTGGATACTGCAGCATCAGTGTCAAATTGTGGTGGTATGATCAGGTGTCTACCAGTTCTGGTGTTGGTTTATCTTGATTCCACAGGGGACCAATAGATGTGGAACATTGGTGAGCTACTGGGCTCCCTGATACTCATATGTTATGACCTACTGAGTGTTGTGCAACTGTAGCAGGTCAAGCAACACCTGCAACATGTAGGACATTGGTGACAGCTGACCTACAGTGGAATCCTCAGATTAATATACATCAATTCTGTCTCGTGGGGCACTTGATGCACTCACAGTGAAGTGTTGAGCTCCGCCCCCTTCCAAATCAAAATATATTTCGGAGGCTTGACCGGATAATAGGAATTACCAGTCAAATGGGAGCTATTTCATCATGATTGCCGTTTTCAACCTCCTTCAAGCAAGACTCCCGCTGGTGTAGCATCAAGAGATATGAATGATGGTGAGATCGTGATGCGCACCACCATGATTGTTTTATGCACAAATTCCACCCTGTTTCTCTCAGCCCTTGCCCTGGACGGTTATTCCAGGGTAACTACAGCGGAATCCGCTCCGTTTCAATCACGGGTTGGAACCGTGGGCCACTTAACATCATAAATGGATGGATATGAGTCACAACAAAATCACTTGCTCATGATCCATTGTTGACCCAACTTGATCACCATGTAAGAAAGACTAGTACAGGTATAGCTATGAGGTCTCGAGATCTCAGCATCTATATTCCAATGAACGTGGACATGTAATGGTAGCGCTAATTGCCTTGCTTAGGATCGAGGAATGCTGGTAAGTAGTATTGAATCTCTCATCCTTGGCATCAATTTGTTCGTTGATTTTCAGGAACACCTACGAATTGTCAACTGCACCTGGCAACAATGCCCTTGTTCAGTGGTTCCATGTTGTCTATAATCACGCCAGCTTTCTCCGCCCGGGATGCCTCTAGGATTATCATACAACCGAAGATCATCGTGAGAGGCTGGTGCCCACCCAGGTTGTACCGACGGCCTTTGTTCTCGACGGCTTCCTCTTATCGCCTTCCAGGTCCTTGTTGACAATCTAAATTACCCAAACAAATCTCGGCACATCCTGACGCTATAGTATCACCAACTCCTTCGGTGCCGGTACTCTACAGCTGACGGTTTGTATACTCATGAAGGTTTTAAACTTTTCCGGACAACACCGAAAGGGATATCCAGTGTTTTCAATAGGATAACTTTGCAGGCTCGGCCAATGATGGGCACCGTTTATCATTTGAAGCTAGTAGAAGAGTTCAAAAAGTCTGGCGGCGGAAGGGCTGGCCCGCTTCGGAAATCAATCAAGGCAGGGCTTGTAGTATGGCAATCTAACATCGAGATAGAACTAAAAAGCACTCTTCGCCTCGTCCATTCAAACCATCACTTTTCATCTCGCTCGTACCGGTGCGCACAACTACCTTCGCTTCCATATACCCTCCAGATTTTACCCAAACGCGAGCCGGTGTATTGTCTCGGCTTACCATAAGACTTACTCGTTATTTGCAAGAGGTTCTCCTTCCTCCTCCCCTCATTTATTCACAACCTATGTGGGGCAGTGAACTAATACACTCATAATACATGATAGGTTATCGGAGGCTAAGATCTCCTTAGAACCATCACAGGTCACAATATGACAGTATATGTAGGCTGGATGCTTTTATGTCCTGGTTGGTCGTCGTGCTAGAAGGGATGGTTCAGATATCTGTCATTGAGCTTCGCGTTACGTTTTGCGGTGAGATGGCCCGGTGAATATGATATGAGTGAGTTCCAACATGCATTTTTCAGTGCGTTATCTAAATCAATCAGAGTGCGAGCTCACCATCAGCCCTGGTTGAAACATCTCATACTGCAAACTTTGAGTCAAGCTGAAAGTTCAATAATTCCTTGAAGGAGGGTGTCAGAGTTCGGTCAAAAGAGATTATTATATCACGATTGAGATGAATCGAAGCCCCTTAGTACCGTACCGCGGCAACTGCATCGAATCTAGTCGATGCACTAGTGCACTTCAGGGCCAAACGGGGCGGAACGGTGGTAGCCTAGGGCCTTCAACACTTTGATATCTCAATGCGATGCGCTGGATAGTATGTCAGAACGAGCCAAAACGGAAAAGGTCAAAATATTACGAATCCGTGGTGTACGGCTCGAAGTCTCGTCCTTCCAGGCGATCCAGCCATTCGAACCTCGTCCTGCATTTCAGGTTTGGGTTCTTCTTCGTGATTTTCAAGATCATTATTCTGCTGATGGGAACGAATATCCACGGTAATCTGTAATGCACGTCTAGCAAGTCCAGATGCTTGCTGCGAGGCAAAAGGAATCGGCATTATTTGCTGGACGCTATTGGCCGAATGACCTTATGCAACGCGTACGGGAATCAGGATAGGAGCCAAGCCTTGTGAGGTTCCACGAAAGTATGAGTTGGATCCGTATAATCACGCATGGGATATCAAGCTACGTACCGACATAAGAGCTATGACAGCCTCGAGTTCAATCGGAAGTGTGTGATTGGATACCGGGTTCACTGTGAGACGTGTGATGATTAAGGCTTTCAGGGTCATTAAATAAAGTGAGGCTGACTCCTGTGTGGTATCCATCGTGAAGAAAATGGACGTGCATGGCAGCGACGATAGGTTTGCATCTTGTGTTCATGGATATACCCATGAGACGTCGTGCTTCTCGGCCGGTCCACGAGGTCGTAGTCCTTGACGTCCGGAGATCACAAAGTCCAAATGAGTGCCGTTGCTGAGTATAGATGGATTGCTTCATACATCAGTAGCGACACAATGCCATTAAACACTACAATGGTTATCTTCTTTCGGGCATTGATGCGCATCTTTGTGTCCCGTACGTGCGCCATGGCAGGATTGGATATACCAATGCATAACATATTCCAAGTTGTAATGAATTTACCCGACTTATGGCCTGGTAATCAGCAATTTGGGGTAAATGAAAGTCTCGAAACGTACCATTGAGAACGAAAGCCGCGCCACCAAAGAGCTGTGTCCGATCTCCAAAGGATGTAGCACCGGTGAATCTGGTATCAGCACGATATGCTAGATAAAACACCACTGAGGCTTTCGGATCTCCATCAACCAGTCGTGTTGGAGGAATTGATACGTCTGACAGGAGTTGTTCGCTGGCCAGAAAGCGAGAAGAAACGAAGGGCGCCAGTAGCTCGCACGTGCTGGAGATATCTCGTCTTTCGTTTCACTGATCCTTGGATTTCGGTATGTACGGCGCGAGGTAGATGAACATGAAGGACGAGCAGGTCTTTGCGAATGTACGAATGGATGATAGTGACTGGCACGCCGTACAAGAATAAACGAGGGTAAAAATATCGACAGGCGGCGAAAACCCAAGTAGATTTCTGGGTCCTAGAAATCCATAGGTTTTGTACAATTCGAGACGTGGCAATGTTCAGTGATGGTCGTCCAAGCAAAAGTAGTGTCCCAGAGAAAGGATCCAAGCCCCAACAACGGACCCAGAGGTACAATTTTCCAACCTTCCGGAGAAAGTCACGAGTCCTAGTAAGAGTAAACGATGTCAATATGAATGGCTGGCAGAGAGAGGGACATATACAATCCCTACTGAACAATCATTCACGCAACGCCACTCTTAGCCTCCACACGTTTTACGCACGACGGTAGAACTAGAAGAATTCAAAGCCGCCACTGGGGGGAGACGACGGTCGTAGATGTAACCCTTTGAAAAGGCAATAGCCCGACCCCCCAAACTGAAGATTTAAGCGAGCCTCCGGCCGCTGTTCCATCGCAACCAGTGGATTGCTAGCCCTTCCTACCAGTGCTAAGACGTAGGAACAACATGCTCTCCAACTACCAGGGGCTCCGAAAGCCATGAAGAGGGTAGCCTCCGCCCAGCACCATGTAGCCTAGTGACTAGTTGGACTAGAGTCGAGTTGACCTGAGCGTGAAAATGGCAATGGAGTGCCAATTGGTCACGACGAGCGGCAGCCAGTCATGGAAACTCCGAGCTAAAGGGAACACGGACTAGATACGAGTTACGAGGACACACGCGGGTTATAACTCACCTCTTGTCAATATACCTCGAAACGTCTTCATACAGGCCCAAACATAACCGTAGTGCACTTCATAACGCAGCACAGAGCTGAGCCGAACCACGGCGGAGGTATAAGTCACTGGCAAACCTCCGACATCTCCGCGTGGTAACCCCGCTGCCTCTTCTCCCCACAACGCAACCAGATTCCCCACCATATCCGCAAGGAGGTGCATATAATCAGACCGAAACACCCGATTCTCTATTCCGTGACCTCCGAGGTCATTGAGAAGACCATGGCCTTACACAAGCGACGGTCAGCGTAATAGCGACATCGACAACAGCACTATGACGAGACGAGGGCACACCGTTGTCGCTGATGTCGAATCAAGAGGGGTTGGGTAGGGGCGAACACGCTAGACAATTCGGGAGGTTGACGTGGGCGACCCAATGGCACGATTACGAACGATATAAGGATGATGTTCGACAGCAATGGCAATGTCCCCCGAATCCCTATCTCGACGGGGTTAGTGATATGAAAGCCAGAACTCGTCTCGACTACTCACTGTCAGCGACGGCACGGTCTAACGAACGACTTGGGTGCAGCCTTCTTGTCCTTCCATCCATCCATCCCAAAAGTAAGTCGATACCCTTTATTCTTTCCTCGTCTCGGACAACTCGCGTCTTTGACACCCGTGTAATCGATATCCCATAGCTTTCGTGCATATCCGCGAGAAAATCGTCGTCTCTCACTGATATGATTCTGATGATGGAGAGCGTGAGCTGGAGAACGGCGGCGTAGAGGAAGGGAGCATACCCTACCGTCAAGATCCCACAAGCAACCCCGGAAGATGACAACCGCAAGCGAAGTGGGCATAGGGCAATCGTGAGCAGATCCAAAGGGTGTTGTAGATGACCACACAGGGCGAATTGATCGCTCTGGAGGAAAAGTTGGTATTGACCCTCCAAGTTGGGCCGAGGGGTGCTTGGGTAAGAGATGGCGGTGGCATAGGGAAAGGAACGCCGCAGATGAGCGGAAACTTCAGCTGATCCGGTTCGGCCAGCGACATGTTCTTCAGGGAAAAGCATGCGAATCGTGTGAGTCGCAGAGCAGGTTGGAGCCAAGCTTGATGCTCCGACAACGAAGATTGATGTGTTCTGGTGGTATCAGGCTCCTCAAATTTGACCAGCTGGATGTTGTTAAACATGAATGACTGGACGGATTAGATGAAAGCTCCAGTCACTCACCCGTTTAATCCCTCCTCGTTTTCGCGACTATCATGAGGATTGAACCAAAAATATCCTAGATATTCGGAATGGGGGTCAGATACGTGACTGTTAAGTCAGAAAGTTAGATCAAACGTACAGTTTCCACTACAGTCTTGTGAAAGATCTCGAGCAACGCGAGCGGTAATGCTCTGGTGCGTTGTTCAGACTGAGTAATGGGTTTTAGAGATGTACTCGCAACACTCAGCATCATAAGGCATCATAATTGCTATTCTCTTTCTAAAGGACGAATTCGAGGGCGGCTCCAATCAGGCCCAAGCAGCTCTTGTTGACCTGATTAAATAGGCAAAGGTGTACTAAAAAGCAGTGAATTTTAGTAACATTAGAAGGATAAAATAATGACATTCAAGTACCTCATATGCCTCTCGATTTGGTTCCTCAAGCAGAGTCGCGCTATATGGAAAACGAACATGGTGGTACGAAGAAAGGCTGCGGCGAGTAACGTGACTCATGTACCGTTGTTCGGTTGACACGCCAGCGCTTGAGTGGCGCTTGTTATTCGACCACTATCATCCCATTTCGTTCGTACTAAGCTCATCCACGAGGTCCAGACCTCCCTGGACCAAGAGGATGAAGTATTTAGCTGGAGTTGGGAACAATTTCACCCTCACCCACAAACCTATCTGTCGGTCCTCGGAGTAATCGGAGCAACCTTCCTCGAGCTCGCATCGAGGGTTCTCAGTTGGGCGCGGCCGACGGCGGAAGACAAGAGGGGAGCCTGCTCAAATGGGAAGGCTATTTAGGAACCTCATACCGAGCACTGTATTTCGTCCAAACACCGATCCACGCCAGCCGCAGTATTCTTGTGTCCATTGTGGTAGATTCACTCTTCACCGACTACCGGTCAGCCTCATATACCGTCCAAGTAACAGGAACATGTAAGGAAGGTCCATTCAACGTCGCTTTTTGAGTTACCCCACGAGTTGTTGATCTATAAAAGATGGAAAGGATGGGGGGATCGGCGTCTGCAGAAGATGTTTCGGCCACTTTTCGGGGGGAGGTCAAGGCGGGTTTGAGGGTGGACTGAGGTGGATTTGGACATGTTTGAGGAGTGTTTGAAGACTTTCGAGGTGGTTTGGAGGTTTTATTTAACACGTGGATGTTGAATTTAGAATGGTATCCTCTCCTCACACCGCCTCAACCACACCATCCCCTATTTTGAATTTCCTTTCTATATATCCTATCTCTCCCAGTCATGCCGTCCTTTTCCTAAAGGTCCTCTATAGATGACCATGGTGTTGTGACAGGACGCTCTTCTACGGTAATACTAACGCTCACAAACCACTATACCTACGAGGGCTAGTAACGCGAAAGGCGGACATATTCATAACCACTCACATTCACTGCAGAAGTTTTTTATCATTGCTCCCGAACAGGCCTCGGCCTTCATCAATCCCAGAAGTGAGTCATCCTTTCAAAGACGTTGGCCATCCCTTTCGGTGCTCTTCGGAGGATAGTAAAACATTCCTGAGGACCCAAACCGTTAGCTGTGGAGAACCGGCTTCGAAAGAGGTGGAAATGCCATACCTTCAGGATATCACGGTTTGTTTGAGTACCCTATGGCGGCGGCTTAGGCTTCCGACGAGCAATGCGGAATAGGCAGGGCGGTGTAAATGGCCGACTAGAACCAAATAGGCAAAAGACGTCGAGCACAAAGGCCATAGGTACAACCTGGGTAGGTTCCCTTGACAATTCTCGGTCGTACTGATACTCCTGAGGGCATTTCGGACGAAAAAAGCCGGTTGATCGGAGAAGATATAGTATCATTGAACAAGGACATCTTTGACAAATCCAATTGATGATACATGGGCGTTCCGAGAGATCGATCAACAAAATGATCGCAAAGATGAGAGATTTGGTACGACTTCACCCTAAGGCAGAAAAATGGCACCATCATTGCACGTCCATGCTCATTCGAGTCTGGATGCTCAGAGTACATAGTAATCCCCGTAACGTGATATCCTGAATGGTTATTAATAGAGGTCAGTCGAATAGATATGGGTTTGAATCGGGCGCATATCGCTCCCGGTCTGTTTGGTTGGTGAGTCCTCCAGCACAAAAGATTGCTGAACACCTTCTGAAGCCTAGTCATCCATAGGGAAACCCTCGAATGAGTGGAGGGCGTACATTGAGATTTTAGGGCGTACGTCGTAAATAGATATCTCTCAAGCCTGCTATTCCTCTACCTCTGCGTTGAAAGCTAGCGGACCAAATTCTAGCTATTGCTCTAGAGAGTGTATCCATCGAGCTCTCGATCTATTCGTCAACACGCATATATCCTGGGCTTGTAAACCAAAACATTCAGGACCTCAGGTGGGAACTTCGGGCAAATACCTGTGATATGTCGGATCCGGCGCCTGGAGTAAAATGAAAACGCCACTCGGACATGGTGATAAGGTAGAAAGGGAGTACGTTAGTGATGCAATGTGATTCAGATTTTCACGCCAGCGCTTGTTTTTCAACCACTATCGACTCTTTGACCTCGCCTACTTCGTCCTACGCTCACCCTCCATATCTACGCATCTCGACTCAGGTTGAATCTCACGAAAAACTGATCGAGGTCAGGAAGCTTGTACCGATTTGCATTTTCTGGATGGCCACTTCCAATTTTCTTACCCCTGCTGGTCTCCCAGGTCGTCGCTGACGTCGGGGTGTTTACTCCCGGCCAGGGCAAGACGTTACCCCATCAGAAAACCCAATGACTCTTTCTTCTTGTTCTTTCCAAACGAGTCCGCTTGAGGGTATCTTTGTGGCTTAGGGAACTTTTCCATAACATATTTCTCCCCAAATAAGGATTCCTACACTCTCGTGTGCCATGAGTTGACGTCTTGACATATATCCATCCGCTTGTGATGTTGAGAGGCTAATTTCGTGTATGGAAGCGAGTAGCCCACAGTTTCAACCCGTGCCCGAAATAGAGTGGATCTTGTGGTTGTAAATCGGGAACAACCACCCAGGGCAAGGGCTGAGAGAGACAGGTTGCAGTTTGCGCACGAAACAATCAAGGCGGCCACTATCTCATCATCCAACTTCTTGATGCTCCACCAGTGAGAGTTTTTCTAGACTTGCTTCGAGAGAGTTGAAGACTGATTGGAGATGGCAATTACGATGTAAGCTCCCACCTAACCTGTAATTTTAATCTTTCTCTCAGGCCTACAGATCACATCGGTGATTTAGATGGGGCTGGAGCTCAACACTTCACTGTGGGTGAATCAATTATTTTGCAGAACACAAAATTGATGTTTACTGATTTGAGGATTTCATGTAGAGTCAGTAGTGTTCGATGTTGCAAATGTCGCTCGCTCTACCGGCTACAGTTGCGGAACACTCTGTAGGTCACATTGTACGAGCGTCGGGTAGACTTGTCTTACTACCCTGCCAAAATTAACTCGCCAAGGGCCCGAGTAAACTAAGGCGAGCTAATATTACGACTGAAGACACTTCATTGTATCGTTATGGTTTGACGAAATACCTGTTACCTTAAAAAATTAAGATGTATGTGGGATTTTTTGTGTCAGGGAATATGCAATAGTTGGGATCATAATTGTGTTTCACACTTTGATTGCCATTTACCTATCCTTGCGAGTGCTGTAATGGTGTTTCCCCCATGGGCAGAGTGGTTTTGAATCTTCCATTCTGATTTTGGTTTCTGCACAAATTTAGAAAATAGCATCCACCACTCTCATGAAACACTGCAATACCAGGTTGATGTTCCATGTACAGTTACTTTTCTCAGCCTTGACCATACATAAGTAATACACATAAAAGTGGTCAGCCTGGTTCCTGGTAAGCACCATTTCTTCTACTTCTTGAGCTCTTTGGATATCCAATGTCCTCTCCAGATATATCCACAAAAATGGAGGCTCTCTTCCTTACCACTGAGAATGTCATTGTCCAGCCAACTGCCACCCTCCTAGTCAGTGGATTTGTTGTGACTTCATGTCTATGTGTTCTTATATGCCCCTTTCGACTAGTCTATGTTTCTCATTTATGGTGAGTTTCTGATTATCAACTTTTCTTGGTAGATTCTGATCTTTACTTAAACAGGAATGTACATAATAATCTTTGGTCTCTGCATGCTTGTCCTTTACCATCGGGACAGAACTTGTTCGATGCTATATCTTGTCTGTACCATTCTATTGTTTGCCTTTGCAAGTCTTTATGTTGCAATGCACACCTTGGAGACCACACGACAGACTATTCTTTACTTTCACGCAGCAAAGACTCAAGACTTTGAGCCTTTGATTAGTCACTTGAAAGGGGATAGCTTGGCAACCATCTGCATGTATGTGTTGTTTGACTTGACTTATGTGTCCTGTACTTTATCTCATGGAAGTCCACCCACAACCAGAACTACAGCTTCATTTGCAGCCACATTTATAATGTACAACCTGATTACCTCACTTTAGACTGTTTTTCCTGGTGCTAATGCTTTCCCCAAAGTGCCATAGCTGATGCATTGCTTGTGTGTATACAATCTGATAATGTATGTCAGATTCTTACTTCCCTTAGATTCACCGGTGTTGGGTCCTTTGGGGATATAGCAGAATTGGACTATTTACTTTGGGATTTGTGGGCACTACACTCAATGGTATGTGATACCATTACCATTCAATTTCCTGGAGTGGCTAGCTTAGCACTATTCAATCATTTGTTACCCCAGGAATCTCTTTTGCCACTGCATTCCTGGCATCTATTGGTGCATCTGGTTCCAACAAGTTTCAATATCTGTACCCTATTGGTGTGAAAATTGACCAAGGAAATCAAATTGCACTAGCAGTGTTCAATGGAACACTGTCACTGCTCACGGGTGAGTGTCTAAAGCCTCCCAGTATCAGTGTGTCCAATGTTTTATTGCTAGCAGGGAGGATCTGGTGGATTAGTTGTGAGGCACGACAACATATGGGAATGCCAGCCCATACAAGGTATCATAAAATTGTCACTATCATGTATGTTCACTTGTGTCTGCATAGTTTCCCTCAATGACCCTTTGCAGCTTTGAGTCTGGAATATTGTTTCCAGCTGCTATGATTGCAGCAAAGGTGATCACTATACTACTCGACCCAGATACCCATGGCACCATTCCTGTTGACCTTAACTCTGTTGCATATCTAATGGCAGTATGTGGTTAGATTTCTTTTACACACTGCATTGTTTGACAAATTTTGATCTTCTCCAGGGTCTAGCACCCACTTTGATTATTGTCCGTGTCAGGTACAAAAAATCTATTGACAGTGTGCAACAGATGGTCTCAATGCACTTTGCTGAGCATGACACTGGTCAGGAAACAGGCCTTAGGGCAATACAAACAACTCTGGATATTCAGTCCAATCTGCAGCATGGTGTTGTTTCTAGTGGTCCCCATGTGGAAGAGATAACAGCAGAGGAGAAGCACAATGAGGGCCATCTTGCTTGATTATACAGCAAGAACGTATCTGTGTTGTGCTACAGGGTTTCAATATTTCTATATGGTTGCTGTTAATCTCTCTCTCTCTCTCTCTTGCTCCACCCCCTCTACATCTGTTCATTACCTTCTCCTGTCCCTCCAATCTGGTTGGTACCAGGTCGGTAATGCAGTCTAGTTCAGATTAGTGTTTTGCAAGCCTGGGCTTGGCCCAAAGCTCTGAGCTTGACCCAGCTTGGGAGAGCCTGAGCCTGTCGAGATATCAAGCCTGAGGCTTGAAGCCCAAGCCTGGGCCAAAGCCTTGATCACATGCACACCTGCTGCAAGATTACTAGGAAGCAACCACAATATGGTGGGAATGCCCCTCAGAACCACGGTGAAATGGCATGAACAGGCTGAGGGGCAGCTCCAGCTCCTGGAATGGGCTGAAGTTACCAGTGAGGTGCCCCCCAGTAGAGTCCTGCTTGCCCCAAATGTGGGGCTGCCACAACACCCACAAGGCTCTCACCAGAGCTTGGCTTGGGCTCATGAGCTCAGGGCCTAGTGTTAAATCCGTGGCCTAGATGTCAATCAGTCCCGGTTCACTTCTCCTGCAGTATGGTTATGCAGGACAGTACTTTGATACTGTTCCATTGTTCATTATGCTCCATATGTACAATTTCTATTAGATATCTCTTTATGGTAGTTATATTCATTCCACATGTATATAAGCTGGTAGTTCTCTACGTGAATCTACAGTGTGCTTGAGCTTCTACGTCTTGCCTCTAACTCTCTATCAACTCTCCTGGAAGTAGTAGCTGTAGTAGTCCACTGTGCTAGGCGTCATGCCAGCTCTACAGGTTATGGGCCCCAGTTAGCCCTACTACATTAACGAGCGTCGTTATGGCTGCTGTCAACAACAAGTGCCCTTGTGGCCGCTGTTGCTAGTCGATGACAAGCACTCTCACAGGCGGCTGTCAATGGCTAACTAGGCTATGCCTGTACATGCCATCAACCTCTTCATTGAGTGCTTGATCTATGGCATTGATGTATTGTCCTTTGACGACATTGGATCTAAAGGATCCAGTGCTCATCATTGAGCATAGCGCCCATCATGGCTGCTTACCCGGTGTTTTGATTAGATGCATGCTGATGCTGTCTTTTCACAGATCCAAACCCAAACCTTTCAATCAATATGCTCGATCTCCAGAAACACTTCAGCAAAGACCTCTTCAACGGCAAGGACTTCCTACAGAAGTACAAACCTACCATGGAAGGTGTCTCCAAGACCAAGGCCCTCTGGGAGTGTCTCATCGGTGAATGGAAGGATATTCCTCCTCCAGAAGGTTCTACCAACTCTAGGACCATTGGCACTGGTGACAATGCCAGGACGGAAACCACTACTACTCCTCCTTCCAAACAGGAAGTTGCGGACTGGTAGGAAAAACATCTTCTGTGGAAGAGAGCTAACTCCCAGCTCAAAGGGTTCATGCAGCTTACCCTTACTCGCGACTTGTACGTCCCTATCAAAGACATGACGGCCACGCAAGCATGGACCTTTATGAACAATAACTGGGGTGGACCAACATTCTCCACTATCTATGGTGATTTCCTTAAAGCTGCTACCTTCACCATCCACCAGAACAATCCCCTTGGCTGTGACTTGATGCTGTCAATGTTGAAATCCCTGAGCTTGTCAAAGCTCTCATTCCCGTACAGGCCATACCTAAGGTCTGGGAGGCTGCCGCTTCCAAGTGTCTACATGACTTTTCACACGAATTGGATGATGACAATGCTAGTAGCAATGACGGGAATAACAACATCAGAATCCCTTGTTCTCCCAGTGGTAAGCCAGGTCTTACCCTCGACCGCGTCCAAGATGCTATTATGGTTGAATATGAGCGGTTGAACCCTCAATCTGCTGGTCAACTCACTGCAGTCAAACGCAGTGGGACCAATGCTCCCTTGTTCCAGCAGCAGCAGCAGCGCCCTCGCCCTCCACAGCGTCAACAACAGCGTGGGCAGCAGCAGCAGCAGCAGAACCAGCAGCAGCATGCTCCTCCTTGGAACCAAGACAAGGGTAAGAAGAAGAAGCAGCAGCAGCAAGGGATGCATGGTGGCATTGACAGGGATGCTGGTAGCAGCAATCGTGGTGGCAACCGTCCTCATGGTCATTCCCACTTTGTCTCCGTGGCAAGTACCATCACTCCACCTTTCTCTTCCGTCATAAAGCGCAAGGATCGGGTTGCATTGAATGCAATTGAGCAGTCCCTCCGTGCTGAGATTGCAACCAAGCCCGACAACTTGTGGGCTGGTTATCGCCCTCTGAGCACTTGGGACAAGACCTATCCAGACCTTAACTTCAAGGCTGTGTCACACCTTCCCTCTAGCCGTGCTAGGGGATCACCTCCTCCTGCGACCTTCAAAGGTTTCTGGGATGAATTGTGCAACAGCACTCTCACCCCTCCTCCTCCAGCAAAGAAGAAGAACCCTGCCAACATGCAGAAGTTCACAGGTTTCAAACCTTCGGAGTCAGTCTTTGAAGATGTTTGTGAATCTCGTTTACTTGCTAACAGAATCGGTGTTCCCAAGACAGCGCAGGATCTCAAACTGCTCGAAGATGTCGTGGCAACCGAAACCTGCTGTACAGACCAATTGGCGAGCAAGGCCCGCTCCTCTGTTCAGGAATGTATTGGCGCTGTCGCGTCCTCGTCGAAGCATACTCTGGAGGATGATGATGGACCCAGATACCTTTCTACTTCTTCTTCTAAACGTGCTCGTAGTGTTGGTCCTGATGAAGACGAAGATGTAGAAATGGATGATGGTAATGACCTGACTTCTCTATTTGGTAATGATGTTGACGACGACATTGCCAAAGCTGCAGGGGTAGAAGAGGACGAGAAACAAAGTTGGCTACTCACCTGGTCCCAATGACAAGAGGTCAAGATGAGGGACCAGGTGTAAACTACCTAGCCTATATACTGGAATATAAGTCGCACGAGAATAAAGAAAGATAATAGGGAACAAGGGGAAAACAATAGTAGTCCAGGTATGGAATAATAACAAGTCCAGAACGAGTAACTGTTGTGTATAAAAGAACAAAGAGAACAAAGAAAACAATGGATGGGATAGGTTGTGAAGATGATGTGAAAGAATAAGGATGAGGAAGGAAATGATGGGAGTGATGTGGAAAGGGGAACTGGGTATCTGGTAGGCGTTAAAGTACCAAATGGTCATCAAAGTGACAAACAGGTGCTAAAAGGGGAATGCGTGCTAAGAAAGAAAAAGATAGGGGGAAAAGCAGCACTTCATAACAGTGTAACACCAGTGGATGGTGAATGTTTTACTTTGGGTGAGAATCCCAACATTCCTTTGGTAAGACAACAACTCTGATGATTATAGTGACAATGCTCCATTCCAAAATCTCAGAAGTTGCTCCTAAAACCTTCAAAAGAGACCACAACCTCAGGTTGATGAACCTGCAGGTAGCCCTAGACAGGCTGAGGAACAACCATTACCTCCAACTGGTCCTCCATTGCCTACAGGCAAAGCTGACATTTCTGAACCTCCACCTCAACCAGTGGCAGGAGGTCCATGTTGATCTTCAAGGCTTCAGATGGGTACTATGAAACCTGGTAACATATTTGGTGTAAAATAAGCTGTGTTTGATTAAATGACCATCCAATTTATTGGGCACTGACCATTTAACAGTTTATTATATGTCTACTAGTCTACATGTATCGTGAATCTTGTATTTAACTGCCACTACTACTACTACATGAAGAACTGTTGGTGATGACTGCATCCTGTCAGGAAGGTGACCGTAGTTGCCCCTCAAGTCACTCGATCAAGTCTGTTCTGCTGTGTTCACTATGGATTGACCAAGTGGTTAAGCTAAGGAATTGTACTGTACAGGGTGGGTCTTTTATACTAATTTGCAGGTCAGAATGAGTCATCAAGCTTCTGTATGAGTCAGCAGGGAGGAGTTAGGGATAGATGGTTCTGGGATTGTGAGTTGGGCCACTGAGTCACAGATAATGAGTCGCAGACGGTAATAGGCCCACTGAGTCATGATAGATGAGTATAAGTCGGCCCGTTCGAGTCATGGAGTTGAGTCAGATGTTTGGGGAGACAAGGTGGATCGAGTTGATGGTTTAGCGCTCAATGTGGATTTGGGCGCTTGTTAGGTGAAAATAGGAGGGATCATGACAGTACCCCCTCTCTAGGATGTGTTTTCGCCTGGAACACCTTTATTTTGTTGGCTCCTTCTCTTCTCTGGCTCTCGCCATGCTGTTGGATGTTTCTGATGGAACTCCGCAATTGCTCTTTCGCATTTTCTACGTTCGATTTGGGTTCCCATGAGTCTTCTGATTGTGAATAGTCCGCCGATCGGATGTAATACTCAATTGGAATGCGTTGATCGCTCAGCTTTCTTGAGTCCAGTATCTCCTCCACTTCGTATTTTGTGTCTTCTAGTAGGAGTTCAGGTGGCTGTTCAGGGTAATTGGGTCCATGAGCGTCTGTCTCCTTGTAGTGTTTCAGTAGCAAAGTATGGAACACTGGGTGTATCCTCCACTTCTTGGGGAGCTTTAGTTGATTGGTTACTGGTCCCAATACGTCGAGGATTTCGAATGGTTCATGCCGTTTGTTTAATAGCTTTGCTTTTGGTCTTGTACTCTTTATGTTCTTTCCATCTAAGGTGACTAGGTCCCCTTTGTGGTATATCTGTCCCTCTTTTACCAAGTCATCGTTTTGCCGTTGCATCCTTTCAGCTGCCATATTCAAGCTTGCCTGTATCTCCTGACAAATTTCCTCCATTAGTCGTAGACGGTCTTCTACCACGGGGACCTTGGACGTAGGTTCTGGTGAGGGAAACATCTTTGGCAGCAATCCATGTAGGGTTTCGAAGGGCGATCCATTTGTTGCAGAATGTGAACATGCATTATGGCAGAACTCCACATATGGGTGCCATTTGGCCCAGTCATCTTGTTGATAGTAACAGTAGACTCGAAGGCATTGTTCCAGTTCCTGGTTGTACCATTCGGATTCCCCATCTGTCTGTGGATGGTATGCTGTGCTGAGTGCAGATTCAATTCCTAGTTGCGCCCATACCCCTCTCATAACTTTTCTGGTGAATTGGGGTCCTTGGTCCAAAATCATTTTGTCCCACAGTCCAAATCGTCTCTAGACATGCCGTAAGAGTGATTCTACTGTCCCATTACTGTTGATTGTTTTGTTGCAAGGGATTAGAATGACTGCTTTTGTAAGGTGGTCTATGACTACAAGCACTGAGTTGTAGTCTTCTGAGATTGGGAGGTCTGTGATGAAGTCTGCTGTGATGATTTGAAATGGTCAAGTGGGGGTTTCGTTGGGGATCAAAGGAACATGTGCTGGATTGTTTGTTGGCTTTTTAAGTTGGCAAGTTGCGCATCTGTCAACGTAGTCTTGTATGAAGACTGACATTCCGGGCCACCAGTAGTCTCTGCCTAGGAGTTCATATGTCTGAAAACATCCAGGATGTCCTGCTAACGGGTTGTCATGGTGTAGTCGGACTAGATCTTGTCGGATGTTGTCATCTGGTGGTACGTAGATTTTTCCATGGAACAGGACAATCCCATCTTTGTAGTTCCGTTCTTCAAGGTTTTTTACAAGTGTTCTCGGTCCATTGTGTAGAAGGATGTTGAGTGCATTATGAACCTCTAAGTCTCGGCAAGGGGAGTCCTTGATCCTCTGTATGATGTCTGAGTGTCCTGTTGTGAATGCCACTCCTTTTCGAAGAGCTCTGATACAGAAGAAGGTTGGGTTTAGCAGGACTCGGTCCTTATTGTTGTCTTCTGTTCCAATCTTGTGGTCCGCTCTTTGTGACAGAGGGTCACTCTTGTTGGCAATACTGGGTTTGTGAATCAGTTCAAAATCAAAACGCGTCAAGAACAAAGCCCATCGGTCCTGTCGTTGGTTTAAGTTTTTTGCCATGTGGAAGTATTCCAGATTCTTGTGGTCGGTCCAGATTTCAATCTGTATTGGTGCTCCTTCTAGGTAATGCCTCCAGGCTTCCAATGCATGGACGATTGCTAGCAGCTCTTTGTCATGGATCTCGTAATTGCATTCTGCTTCTGAAAGGGACTTTGATAGATATGCAACTGGGTGCCATTTTTCGTCTTTCCCCTTCTGGGATAAGATTCCACCAGTGGCATAGTTTGATGTGTCAACTTCTACTCAGAAGGGTTCAGTAGTCTCGGGCATAATTAAGACTGGTGATGAGATGAACACTCGTTTCAGGTCTTCGAATGCTTTTTCACAATCGGCTGTCCATTCCCAAGGCTGTTCTCTCTTGGTGAGTTTGAAGAGGGGTTGGGCTCTTCTCAAGAATCCTTCAATGAATCGTCGATGGAAGTTCCCGAGTCCTAGAAACGCTTGAGTCTCCTTCACTGTTCTCGGGGTAGGCCATTCTGCTACTCCTGCCACCTTTACTGGGTCCATGGTGAGTGTGTTGTGTGGAACGATGAGTCCCAGGAATTCTACTGATTCTTGTTCTTTCCAGCTTAGTGTAGAGGTCTTTGTCGCGCAGTCATTGGAGGATCTTTTTTACCAGTTTGTGGTATTTGTTCAGAGTGTCGGTGAATACAAGGATGTCGTCCATATAGATGACCACCTTTCCTGCGTCAATTAGGTCTTTGAATGTTGAGTTCATCATCGCTTGGAAACTGGCAGGAGAGTTGGTGAGGCCAAAGTACATTATTGTAGGCTCAAAGAGACCTTGGTAAGTGTGAAATGCTGCTTTCCATTCATCCCCCTCCTTAATGCGGACATTGTTGTAACCTTGTTGAAGGTCAATCTTCAAGAAGATTTTGGCTCCCTTGAGCTTGTCCACCAGTTCTGATATGAGAGGAAGTGGGTAGGTGTCCTTGACTGTCCCTTCATTAAGTTGTTGATAGTCCTGTACTGGTCGTAGACTTCCATCCTTCTTTTTGACAAAGAAGAACGGACTTGAATTTGGTGATTTGGAGTCTCTAATGTATCCTTTCCTGAATTCTTTGTCAATGAACTTGTCAAGGTGCTCTCTTTCTGATGGTGACATCTGATACCCCTTGCTTGGTTGCGGTCTGAACTCTGGTTTCAAGTTGATGGCGTGATCCCATTCTCCTCGTTCTGGCAGTCGTTCTGCCATTTTCTTGTCAAATACTGACAGGTAGTCACGATATTTGTTGAATCCGGACTCCCAGATACATCGGACCGTAGCTATGCATGTACCGTATGCCCATATCTTATCAATGGTTTCAGATCTACATCTATGATATCTATGTACTCCTTTTTATAGTAGTAACAGCCACACCTGTACAGTATATAAGTCCTGCTGTTTCTCTGCAATCTCCAGTACTTTTATCCCTCTCGTTGTGCCTCTATAAGCTTTACTCCAGGTGAGCCAGTCTGCCTTATGGCTGTCACTGCGTAGGCAGGACCTCTGCCTCAACAGGTTATGGGCCCCGGTGCCCTATCGATGTGCCCTGCAACGGCTGCTCTCTAGGATGTGCACCTTTACTGAGTGCTGCCTATGATGATGCGCTATTGTGGTCGCTGCACTCAATAACCATCATGACTGCTTGATCGCTGTTCTGATGGGCAGACCGCTTACACCGGATCTGGACCTGTGTAGTCAACATCTTGATTGATGCTTGACACAGAGATGGACTATGTCCTCAACAACAATTGATGGCTGTTGCCTTTGATCATGCAGTGATCTTTATCATCATTGCCTATGACTATAAACCTATGCTGATCGTTGTTTCATTACTCCAGATTGCAATGTCTCCTGTTATGTCTACCCTCATTCCCACTGTCGAGGTCCTTGATGGTGTCCGCCCTCCTTACTGCAAATGGTCCAAGGGGTTTAGTACCTTTGTCATGTTCAACAAATTCTATGATCACTATGTTGGTGGTGCTCCTGAGCCTGAAAAGCCAGTGAAGCCAGTGAAGCCGGAACAACCTCAACCGACTACCAGATTGGAAGGGGAAGCTACCATCACTGTCCCTGTTCCTGCTACTACTATGCGAGCCTGGGAGAAGGCTATGGAGCAATGGGAAAAAGATGTTGAAAAGTGGGAGAAGGATATGATTAGGTATGACAAGGAGTGGCAACGTTGGAACAAGCTTGAAAACAAAGCTTTGGGTTCATTGCGTGCTACCACCACTACTGCTGTTCAGACCGTCTTGGAAGACGATATGACCGCAAGGGGTGCTTGGGACGCTATTCAACAGCGTTTTGGACAACACAATGCAGTCTCCGTCTGGTCGGACTTCAAATCAATCATGGACTTCCGTTTGTCCAGTGGTAACCCTGTCCCCGAAATCGCCAAACTCGAGCTCCTCTTCGATCAACTCTGAGAATCCGACGTCGAGTTGCCTGATCTTATCAAAGCCATGCTCCTACTCTCCATCATTCTTAACTCATGGGCTAGTGCTCGTGAACATGCTATTCAGGAACATGCTTTACCCAAGCTCACATTCACTGTTGCTCGCGAGATCATCATTAATCACTATGAAGCACGGAAGCTGGCCCCTCTCGCCACTCACATCTCTTCTGTCAAGAAGAAGGACAAGGACCCTAAATTCCAACAACAGACCTCTTCATCTTCATCATTATCTAACAACAATTCTTCTAACAATGATAAGAAGAAGAAGAGCCAGCGTCGTGGTAGGAAAAACAAGGGTAACAACCAGGACAACAAGGGTGGCTCTAACCAGGGTCATTCTCACATCGCCTCCTTCACCCATCTGGGTATCTCCTCTCCTCCCATCATTCCCAAGTCTCCATCTGTCACTCATCCCGCGGATCGCAACCATGGTCCTCTCCACATGCAGCGTTTCTCCAGTGCTACCACATGTGGTACTGTTTATGAGAATGCTCAGTCTGCTAGGTCCCTTGCTGATCGTCTTGGTCTTCCGAAGTATGCACACGTCCTTGAATCTATGGAACAGGGATATGCAGCTGCTTCTTCATCTAAGCATGGTCTCAATGGTCCCTCCTCCTCCCCTCCGCCTAACAAGTGTTCCAAGAGCATTGAAGTCGAAGAGGTTCATGACCTTCATGATCCATTTTACGATGACTCCAACTCTGAATACCAAGAGCGCATTGCTTTAAATGCAATTAATGCCTCTTTGTGTACTGAGATTGTGAGTGAAGCCGATGTTGACATGGACATTGCTGACTCTGCCGGGTTTGACGATGATGTTGAGTACGATTCGGTCTCCATCGGCTCTAACGAATCTGACAATGACAGGCAAGTGCCTTACCCCAGTCTTTCTTCCCACACTGATACGACTCTACAGTGCGCTGCTATTCTAGCCGCTTCTAAACGTAGACGTAACAATATCGTGTCCTGTATTACTTTCGTGCAATTCATCATTGATCATTTTGCTACTTGTGCGAACTGTAAGGGAAAAAAGTCTGTTGGAAACTCGCAAGAGTGAATTGTCGATTCTGGTGCTTCATCACACTTTACTCACAATCTTGAAGATTTTGGTGAGTATGAACTGATGAATGATGGACCGCGGATTAATACCGCGTCCAAGGATAACCCTGTTCAAATCAAGGGTAAAGGAACTGTGTTCATTAGTCATTCTGTTGAAGGAACGAACGGTAGTATGGAGGAATGCATTACGCGACTCTATCCCGTCTATTATGTTCCAAATCTGTCTATTCGACTACTCTCTCTTGGAGAATTCTTGCAAGGTGGTCTGCAACTTTGTGGATCGTCCAGTAAGTTAGCTTTTTACAATAAGGGTCGACATCAGTCTCTGGTGTCTTACCCGCTCACGCCTGGCCAAACCATATTTTGGGTTAGCTCGCAGAAAGCCTCTGTTGAAAGCTTACTGGCCAAGTCAACTGTGGATAAGGTTGACTACGATATTCAACACAAACGCTTCGGAAATCCTTCAGATAAAGCCTTGAACAAAGCTCGGAAACACACCCAGAACTTCCCTATCCTCGCTCACTGTCCCAAACGGAAACGTGTCTGTCTGGATGTGCAGAAGGCAAAATGCACTCCAGGTCATTCCCTGACTCAACTACCCGTGCCTCAAAACCCTTTGAAAAAATTCATTCTGATCTCAAACACTTCCCAACTGAGTCATATCACAAATACAAGTACTACATGTCATTTGTTGATGACTGTACTTCCCATGGCTGGAACATGCTCATGCGTCGCAAGGATGACTCTGTCAAATTGCTTCAAGAGTTTATCGCCATGGTTAAAACTCAGTTTGGTGTCGACATTAAGGAATGGATGTCAGATGGAGGGGGAGAGTACAAGTCTGACAAATTTAATGATGTACTGAAGGAGCACGGTATCAAGGTTCTGCAAAGCGTACCCTACACGCCACAGCAGAATGGTCGGGCAGAACGTTTTAATCGGACCATTGTTGAGAAAGCTCAAGCTCCTCGCTTTGATGCTTGTCTACCGCCAC
The DNA here is from genome assembly GCA_024721195.1 of Marasmius sp. AFHP31. Taxonomy (NCBI): domain Eukaryota; kingdom Fungi; phylum Basidiomycota; class Agaricomycetes; order Agaricales; family Marasmiaceae; genus Marasmius; species Marasmius sp. AFHP31. The sequence continues at coordinate 29,613 of JANHQD010003050.1, forward strand.
CTTGGTGGGAATTCTGTGTGCTGCACGCTGTTGTACTTCACAATCAGACGCCGTCCCAGCATTTACGTTGGTTGACCCCGTATGAGAAGTTACATGGCAGTGCGCCTGATGTTTCTGACCTCTGAGTTCTTGGTTGTGCTGCTTATGCATTTATTCCTGAGAAACATCGAGTCAATAAACTGTCTCCACGTTCGGAACTGATGACCTTTATTGGTTTTCAGGAAGGAATGAAGGGCTATTCCTTCATAAAAATGTCCAATAATTCCATCCATAAGAGTGCTACAGCTATATTCGATGAGAAGTTATTCCCGAAGTGTTCTGATAAGAAACCTCGTGGCTTTACCCCGGTTGGTGAGATCCCAGAGATCCCTCCGGTATTGGGTGAAAATCCCAACTTTCTTTCGGATAGTGATGATGATTCGTCTGATGATGATCACATTCCTCCCACAAACCTTCAGAAGCAATCAGAATCTCCTCATCATGATGATGAAGATGGTTCTGCACCTCAGGGGCATCAGCATCCTGATCCTGATCCTCCGTTTGAGCCTCCCAGGCCACCCACGCCTCCAGCTGCAGGTGGTGAGCATGCTCCGCCACCAAGGCATTCAGGCAGAAAGCGGACGGGTACTAAGCAACCTGATAACGTGTTTGGTGAACAACAAGACCTGGACAGTCCCTCGCGTATTTTATGTGATATGGAGAGACAATCAACATGGAGAGATGCCATGGGTGATACTGAACCTATGGCTCCGCCTGCTAAACACAGGAAAGGCAAGACGCGAAAAGTTCCTGGGATGAATATTGCCAACTTGTCTGCCATGTTAGCCACCTCCAGGGGGAGTCAGCCCAATAGCTTAGTGCAACAATTATCCCAAGAAGGGGGAGTAGGTTTCGTGATTTATCTGTTGAATCGGGCAGTGCCTATTCACGATGACCTTACCGATATGTCAAACATACGAGAATGGACTCTCTGTGACATACTCAAGTTGCCAGATGAGCAGCAGAGAGAATGGAAGGCCACTTGCCGCGAAGAACTAGAGGCCCTTCGCAAGCACAAGGTCTTCAAATTGGTTGACCTACCTAAAGGTCGAAAGGCCGTCAAAAACAGATGGGTGTTTGACATTAAAACAAACGGTCAAAAGAAAGCTCGACTTGTTGCCAAGGGTTTCTCCCAGGTCAAAGGTGTCGACTTTGATGAGATCTTCTCACCAGTTGTACGTTTTGAGACTGTACGCATGATGCTTGCACTAGCAGCTCTCAAAGACTGGCACATTCAAGCATTGGATGTGAAGAACACCTTCTTGTATGGCAAACTTAAAGAAGAGATATACATGCATCAACCCGAAGGTTTCAAAGTCAAGGGCCAGGAAGGGAAAGTGTTCCGCCTCCGCTGTGCATTATATGGACTCAAGCAAGCTGCCTTAGTCTGGTGGCAAGCATTGACCAGGTCCATGGAAGTGATGGGCTTTAAACGACTCACCTCCGATGCAGGTCTCTTCATCTGCAAAGATCCTGAGACTGGCAAGGAATGTATCGCACTGATCTATGTTGACGATGCACTCTTCCTTGGACCTAACAAAGCCTTTGTCAACAAGGAGAAAGCCGAGTTTATGGCTCGTTGGGAATGCCGTGATGAGGGAGAAGCCAAGGAATTCTTGCGCATGCGTATTTGTCGTAAAGGCCGCAAAATCCTTCTTGACCAGACTGACTACTTACGGAAGGTCTTGAAGTGATTTGGCATGGATAATGCAAAAGCTGCAGAAACTCCTCTTCCCACCGGCTATATACCTCAATCCTACGATGGACCTGTTGATCCTGCACACCGTGCTAAATTCCAGTCAGTAATTGGATCACTTCTGTATATCATGCTTGGCACTCGACCAGATATTGCCTTTGCTGTTACAAAGCTTTCACAATTCTCTGCTGATTTATCGGAAGATCATCTTAAGAAGGCGCTGTACATCTGTCGCTATCTTGCTGGTACTCCAAACTATTCACTAGTTTATGATGGAGCCTCAGATGGAGGTTTATTAGCTTTCACTGATTCGCACTGGGCTGCTGATCCTATCAAGCGTCGGTCGATCACAGGTTACTTCTTCAAGTTAGCAGGTGGCATCTTCTGTTGGCAGTCACATGCCCAGAAGACTGTTGCACTTTCATCCACTGAAGCTGAATACATGGCGATCTCTGACTGTAGTCGTCGAGCTGTGTGGATTTGACAGTTACTCTCAGAACTTGGGCTTGATATGACTCCTGTATCTATATGCGGAGACAATCAAGGCTCGATCTTTATCGCCTCTAACCCAGTTCAAGAGTGTTGCACCAAACACATCGACATCCGGTATCATTATATTTGGGAATGTGTCAAAGACAACAAAGTCAATCTGTTCTTTATTGATGGAGCCTATAATCCAGCGGAGATGTTTACCAAAAACCTTGGACATGTCAAGTTCTCTGCCTTCAGAGAACATCTTGGACTTGAATTCTATTTGTCCGTATAGACGCTTTGTACTTCATGTTGTTGTACTTAGCGAGGGGGAGTGTTGAATCCAGACTCCCGGATACATCGGACCGTAGCTATGCACGTACCGTATGCCCATATCTCATCAATGGTTTCAGATCTACATCTATGATATCTATGTACTCCTTTTTATAGTAGTTACAGCCACACCTGTACAGTATATAAGTCCTGCTGTTTATCTGCAATCTCCAGTACTTTTATCCCTCTCGTTGTGCCTCTATAAGCTTTACTCCAGGTGAGCCAGTCTGCCTTATGGCTGCCACTGTGTAGGCAGGACCTCTGCCTCAACATATTGAACCAGAACAAGATCTTCCTTCGTTTTTGTTGGTTCCTTGGTGTGTTGGGCTTCAGCTAATCTTTGTAACTGAGTAAATGTTGCTCAAATTGTTGCAGGTATTTCGGTGATATCTTCCCATTTTTTGTCGTCCTCTGTCTTTGCAAACAGAGAGGCAATTGTTCTGGCTGTCCATTCCTCAGGTACGTCTGGATGTTCTTCATCATCTTCTGTGAATAATCTATTGGGGAGGGGTCTTTCCATTTGGCGATGTTTGACTGGTCGTCTGCTTCCTGCTATTTTTCCCACTGGCTGAGGTATCCCCTTTTGCCTTATCCTTGCCTCAGATTCAATTTTCAGGGCAACTCCTTTTATATTGCAGTCAGGGGGGCATCTTGTCATATCAACAAGTTCCTCATTCCAGTAAATTTCGGGGTTGTGTTTCTTTAACCAGTCAGTCCCTAGGATTACGTCACTATCCCCAATATCAGCGATGTAGAATTCGGCCAATTTGGTGTGATGTGAACTTCAGTCTTCTGAGTGTATCCAGGTTTGTTGTCTGGTGGAATGTCTGATCCAACCCAGCGTATTTGCACTGCTGTCAACATTTCTGATGGGAATTACCTCTGGTAGTCTCATAAGGGTGAAATCATTTTCTTTTGCGAATCGTGTGTTAATGAAGATTCCTTCTGCTCCGCTGTTGAGAAGGGCCTTCGCGTTGACTTTTCGTCCTGTAACTTTTCCAATGAATTCTACTCCAACAACAATGGATGGAGTTTGTTTGTTCCATGTGAGTGACGGAATCCTTATTTCACTTGGTTTCGTGGTGATGAAAGGCATGTATTGAATTGGCAAGTTACTGATACGTGTATTTACAACTCCACCTGGCTACGCAGCAGGAGAGTGAGTCACAAATCCTTTCTGGAGAAAACGGAGGCTAGGGTGGCATTTTGTTTGGGGGTGAGGGCAGCAAGTGCTCTGGCAGCAACGGAGATGGCATTGTCCGTGGTGTTTGGCATGGGGGAGGCAGGGGAGTCAGGAGTGGAACTAGCAGTTGGGGCAGATGCTGTTGCTCAGACGTTTTGGGTGGTCATCTGTCGCCAGTCTCCAGAAGTTGAGGCAGCTGAGTTTGATGCCTTTTTCTTTAAACAGTCTGATGAATTATGCATGTGACCTCTTTGTCTACAATCAAAGCATCGTCCCTCCTTCATGTACGTTGCACGTTCTTCCGGGGTCAATCTCCCACTGAATGTGGACATTGTATTTCTTGTTTGTTGGGTGTTTGAGGTATTGGCAGTCCTGATTGTTGTGGTGGTGGTGGTACTGGTGATTTGTTTCTGTCTTTCCCATGCCTTTTCCTCGGCTCTCAAGCGTACCCAATCATTGTACTTTCATACCGCTGCCTTCTGCCATCCCTTCAAGGTCGTAGGTGTCCTAAAGCACTAGATGCTAAGGCTTCGGATACAGAGATGACGGCGGCATAAGTCAACTAGCGGAGACAGCAGCAGAGATGACGGAGACAGCAAGCAGATAGCAAGGGCAGATAAAGAAACTGGTCCCAACGACAAGTTAGATATATTGTAGATGAAGAAGAAAACAGAAGTACTACTCACCTGGTCCCAACGACAAAAGGTCAAGATGAGGGACCAGGTGTAAACTACCTAGCTTATATACTAGAATGTGAAAGAAAGATAATAGGGAACAAGGGGAGAACAGCAGTAGTCCAGGTATAGAACAAGAACAAGTCCGGAACAAGTAACTGTTGTATGTAAAAGAACAAAGAGAACAATGGAAACAATAGATGGAATCAGTTGTAAAGGTGATGTGAGAGAACAAGGAGAACAAAGGGAACAATAGATGGGATCAGTTATGAAGACAATGTGAAAGAACAAGGAAGGAAATGATGGGAGTGATGTGGAAAGGGGAACTGGGTATCTAGTGGGCATCAAAGTATCAAACAGGCACTAAAAGGGAAATGGGCGCTAAGAAAAGGAAAAGATAGGGGGAAAAGCGGCACTTCATGACAAAGCTCATCAAGTGACATTACTACCTGTGGCAGGGAGGATCCAGTGTGAAAGTATACTGGATATATAGTGGCAAAACAGACGAACATTGGTGGGCATACCTTGTAAGAAACAACAAAACCATGTTCCTCGACCCAGGAATAGTGGACAGATCCCTGCCCCTCTCTATTCCATACGACCCACAAACAACATCCGAAGAAAATACTATTGACAAACCTCCTGCCGGTCCATCCAACATGTCGTCAACAAAGACAGAAACAAAGATAGAAGCAAAGACGGAAACCCAGAAGGGGAAACAACGAGTTGCACCCTGAGGAGAAGAACCACCGCGCCCTAGTACTCCACCATGCGATTCAGATGGATCGGACGATAAACAAGGGAGTGATGATGGGAGAGGCAGTGATAGCTGGAGATCCGCTAGCACCACACGAAAGGAACCTCCAAACTTCAAGGAGAGGGGAAGGAAACTGGACATCTTCACTGGGAGGAGGGAAGAACTTGAAGACTTGTTGTTCTTTACAAGGTATGCCCACCAATGTTCGTCTGTTTTGCCACTATATATCCAGTATACTTTCACACTGGATCCTCCCTGCCACAGGTAGTAATGTCACTTGATGAGCTTTGTCATGAAGTGCCGCTTTTCCCCCTATCTTTTCCTTTTCTTAGCGCCCATTTCCCTTTTAGTGCCTGTTTGATACTTTGATGCCCACTAGATACCCAGTTCCCCTTTCCACATCACTCCCATCATTTCCTTCCTTGTTCTTTCACATTGTCTTCATAACTGATCCCATCTATTGTTCCCTTTGTTCTCCTTGTTCTCTCACATCACCTTTACAACTGATTCCATCTATTGTTTCCATTGTTCTCTTTGTTCTTTTACATACAACAGTTACTTGTTCCGGACTTGTTCTTGTTCTATACCTGGACTACTGCTGTTCTCCCCTTGTTCCCTATTATCTTTCTTTCACATTCTAGTATATAAGCTAGGTAGTTTACACCTGGTCCCTCATCTTGACCGTTTGTCGTTGGGACCAGGTGAGTAGTACTTCTGTTTTCTTCTTCATCTACAATATATCTAACTTGTCGTTGGGACCAGACCTTTACTTGCTCTTGCTCTCTGCTCGCTGTCTCTGCCATCTCTGTCGTCGTCTCCCCTAGACGACTTCTGCCACTGCTGTTTCTATATCTGAAGTCTTAGTGTTCAGCGCTTTAGGACAAGCTTGATATGTTCAGGTAAGGTGACTGGTGTCGATGCCCTCCCTGCTGGGGTTCCAATTTGAGAAGGGTGCTTAGAGTCGGGAGGTGGGAGGTTCTCAATGATGGGCAACGTTTAGTGGGCAATATAGATGTGGGTGCTGTAGTTCTTGACGTGGTTGGTTCTTCAGGGGAAATCGTCTTCAGCAACTACTCGGCTGTAAACAAGGTTTTGGTCTGTTCCAAGGAACTAGGTGACAGGTACTTTCTTTGAGACATGGATTTCAGTGCAGTCTTCTTCGAGGATGTGGACAATCTGGATGAGGACATATTCGCTGTGATGTGTATCGTATGTTGGTGCTTCGTTCCACCAGATGGCGTGGTGTAGGCACAACCACTTGTTGTGCAGGTACTGGGGTCCTCTAGGACCGTCTTTGAGACAAAGGATTCAAGTCTAAGATGGGTTGTTTCGTCGGGTCTGGTGAGCCCAAACGGCCAATAAAGGGTTCAGAATTAGCACAAAAGGCTAAGACGAGATTAAGTTGTCTTACCGCACCCAAAACCTGTAGGGGTCGCTCTGTTCTACCAACTTCAGAACATCGACTAGTCTCTGTAACCAGACCAAGGGAAGGATTGGACAATAACAATGAGCAGCCAACGAATGAAATGAGAGAACACCGCACAATGTGAATCGGGCAAGAGCCTCGTCTAAAGAACGGACAAAACTGTTTGAACTTAGGAACTTCCGACAAGGCATGACTAAAGGAAGGCAAAGACTAGAGAGCTTCAGATCCAATATTAAAGAACTGAGGTACTAGCAAGGAGGAACCTATTTTGTATAAGAAGAAGCATATGATCAACTTCAGAACTTAAGAATAAAAGACATAGAGTTTATCTACAAAAGTAGTGAAAGAATGAGAGATAGATAGGATGGAGAGTCAGGTCGGTTTAACTTGTCAAGATAGAACTCCATATTGAGGACGGGATTGTGGTGGCAAGAAAGGACGAGTAACCCAGTGGGCCATGAGAGGGTCGTACTGGAAGAAGGTTAACTGTTTGGGTTCCAACTTCGAGGGAGGAGGATCGACCATGCAGTGGACAACGGAGTTGATCCAAACGTGGGTGGCACCAGGGATAAAGGCCGTATGGGAACCTAAGAACCCTATGTGAGTGATTGCCTCTGCAACCATGTTGATAACGTTCTGAGATTCGAGAGGGATGTACTCGGACAGGTTGTCTTCATAGAAGTAGATGGGGGCCTGTCTGAAGTTGAAACAGGCAATGAAACCCCAATAGATGGAGATGTGTTGGCTTAGGAAGAAGTGCTGAAGGAGCAAGCCTAACGAGGCCTCCCTTTCACGGTCAAGATGGATGCGAGAAATGAGGCTGCAATCAGTTAACTTGGTGGAATAGTCCTTGTGGTATGGTCAGTGCTTGTACAACTCTGATGCAGATTAGAGTAACTTCAGAAGAAAGGAATATGATTAGGACGTACTGTACAGAAGGTTGCAGAAGTGATCTTATATGGTACCAATGTAGGGCATAGTGGTGATCGATGGAAGCAAGTAAGAAAGGCTTCTGCAGATTGCCAAACCCAGTGTCCTACCAATTTAAGAAGGATTGGAACAGGGAAAGTGTCCTAAAGCGCTAGACGCTAGGACTATAGAAGCAACGGCGGTAGAAGTCGACTAGCAGAGACGACGACAGAGATGACAGAGACAGCGAGCAGAGAGCAAGAGTAGGTAGATAACTGGTCCCAATGACAAGTTAGATATATTGAAGATGAAGAGAAGCGAAGTTAACTACTCACCTGGTCCCAATGACAAGAGGTCAAGATGAGGGACCAGGTGTAAACTGCCTAGCTTATATACTGAGATATGAGTCGCGTGAGAATAAAGAAAGATAATAGGGAACAAGGAAAGAACAATAGTAGTCCAGATATAGAGTAAGAATGAGTCCGGAACAAGTAACTGTTGTATATCAAGGAACAAAGAGAACAAAGGAAACAATAGATGGGATAGGTTGTGAAGACAATGAAAGAACAAGGATAGGAAAGGGAATGATGGGAATGATGGGAGGAGGGGAACCGGGTATCTGGTAGGCGTCAAAGTAACAAATGGGCGTCAAAGTGATAATCAGGCGCCGGAAGGGGAATGGGCGCTGAGAAAGGAAAAGATAGGGGGAAAAGCGGCACTTCATGACAGAAAGACAAAGTTCCAAAGAAAGGAACTAAGTAACACCTGTTGAAACATGAATGCAAACGGCTTCACGGGAGCAGATAAACTAAGAATTTAGCCTTGAGATTTGATGGCTGAACTTCGGAAGAAAAGGCACAGTCACGTTACATAGAGGCAAGGAAGTACTACACGTCTAGGTGGAATAAACTAGGCAGTACAGAGTTGTCTAGGTGATCGTACCAAGGAATAACGGATGGAACATCTACTTCTGAATCAGTATAATGCCATGCTTCATTCTGCTGAAGGCAGTCTAGATAATATAGGTCGCAGACTAGAGGACAGTAGGCTAGAGGTGTACAAGACAACCAGCGACCCATCTGAGGGGTAAATGCAAAGAACTGAAGTTCCTCATAACCCAATGTTGGAGGAGCAGGAGCTTCGATGACAAAGGCGACGGCATCGATCCAAGCTTGGACGGCTCCAGGAATGAGGGCAGTCTTCATAGAAAGAAACCCAATGCGGGCAATACTTCCAGCGACGGTATTAACAAACTTCCGAGCCGCGAGCAGAAGGTTGGTATGGAAGTGGACTTCGCAGAAGTACACCTCGTCTTGGTAGTGATCTAATCAGGCAAGGTAGCCCCAGTATAAGGAACAATGGGGACTAAGAAAGAAGTGTTGGAACAGGAGGCCGAACAAAGTTCCGTTCCATTGATCGAACGGAAGGGAAAGGATGAGACAGCGATCGCCTACTTTGAAGGTTGAGTCGTCATGATAAGGATTAACATCGTAGAATTCTATAGGCAACGTTCAGCAATACGGAAAACACAGAATATGGGATCACTCACGAAATAGAGCGTTTCTGAAGTGCTCAAATATGTTGTGCAAACTCATACTGAGTTCGGGGCAAAAGTAAGCAGGGCTGGAGGAATACACCTCTTGCCTTCACTTTACCTCTGAACCGGAAGATCGGAAGATAAAATTTACTTCGGAAGTTAGAAGTGGTGCCACAGTAAAAGCTGTTCCAGGCCCGGTATCCAAGTGATCGAGCTGTGATCGAAGGTCCCTGACGCTACTACTTGTCAAGAACAGGTCTAGGTCTAGGGCCCCTCAGGCCATCTTCTAGGTCAGGAAGTCGAAATGAATCAATAGATAGTGAGTAGGACACTTGCTACACAGTACATGCTGGGTACAAGCAATGTGAGACGAAGTTGTCAGACTAGGGAATCTATCTACAGGTGTCCATGAGTATATATGTCAAAGTACAGCATACTGAGTCATGGAAACGAATCCTAATAAGGAATAATGAAAGAACATTGTAGTACATCAAGGAATATCAAAGGAGTCAGGTAGAAACTGATGGAACAATCAAGGGATGTCAAGTACAGCAATATCATGATGGGAATCATATGGAATGATGAACACAAGGTATGGAATGATCCGGAATGGCCGGGAGCATCAAGGAAGCCATACTGCGATACTGGGGACATGGATTGAAGTGGAATCAAGGGGAAGTCAAGGATAATAGTCCGGGGACCAAGGAAACAAGAGGAACAGTGGGGCAATTCGTAACATATTTCATCAGGAAAGCAACCAACGCCACTGACTGGCTGAGGAAGCAATCCATAAGAAAGTATCTACAAGGCTCCGAAAGCAGAAACCTTATTGGTGGAACGCTCTAGGGTCTTTGGGTTAGCTTCAGGAGAGACATTAGAACAGAATAGAACAATTTGTTGAACTTCAGAACTTGACTGGTTTGACTTGAGAAACTTGTTGAACTTATTTGGTATCCAACTACGCTGATTGGAAAGGCTAGTTGAACCTCCGAGGCATTTGGCTAAGGAGTTCATTCCATTGACCAAATGGCAAGGTCTTTGGTTTGGGTAGACCACTTGGGGTCATTATTGTTACTTGGGTATTTGAACTTTGGGTATTCTGAACGCTTAGGGGTTCTTCTGCAGTTGCTTTGAGGCTCAGAACGAACTTCCGCAGCACACCATCACACATCACTCTTCATATTTCCGAACTTATATCCCTCCTACACATCTATACAAAACCTTATACACATACTCTACACGCTTTAGACAAGTGTGGAGCTTCATTTAGTTCGAAGAAGAACTTCTTGTATCGATTTTGTCGACTTCGGTGCAGTCTGACTATGTGCAGAACCTTTGACCAACGCCGATCCACACTTCCCATGCCTTTCAGCTACATCCAGTGTTGGGGAGATTTGGCTATTTTAGTTAGGTTTTATTTATACCAGCGTGTGGGACATCCATAGCGGGGAGGAGTCAGGGATAGATGGTTCTGGGATCGTGAGTTGGGCCGCTGAGTCACAGATAATGAGTCGCAGACGGTAATAGGCCCGCGGAGTCGTGATAGATGAGTATGAGTTGGCCCGTTCAAGTCACGGAGTTGAGTCAGACATTTGGGGAAACAAGGTGAGTTGAGTTGATGGTTTAGTGCTCAATGTGGATTTGGGTGCTTGTTAGGGGAAAATATGAGGGATCATGACACATCCATTCAACAACTGGTTTAACAAAGCTTGGACAACCGATGGTTTAACGTTATTAACAGTCACTCAATTTGCCCATCCCCTCATTCAACAGTTAGTCCAGCAATTCTGTTGTTAAACATGTTTAACAGAATGAATGCTTGGATGTCAAGCAGTTAACTGTTAGAAGGAGGCCGAGTATAAGATCCATGAAAGCGAGTCGCTCAGATTGCATCAATTGTACCCGTCTGAACACAGTTGCAGTAAGAAAATGGCTGTTTGAACTGAGAGAATATGAGGTTCATTGGGTGGTGCGAGTCCTACATGAGAGACTTGCATTCCTTGTTAAAGGCCCAGCAAAGTATGCTGACTTCACCTTTCCTTCAACTTCCATCTTGATCTCTGCCTTCTCTGCCCTCATCTAAAAAGAACCTTGCTCCTGCAAGGTTTTCAGGGTCTCAAGTGAGTATTTTCACTGTCTGATCTTGCTCCTGTTCACATATCTGACAAGTAAATTGTTAGTACAGCTGCAAAATCATCTTTGAGACAAGTGTTATGAAGTGCCGCTTTTCCCCCTATCTTTTCCTTTCTTAGCACCCATTTGTTATATTGACGCCTACCAGATGCCCGTTTCCCCTTTTCACATCATTTCCTCCTGCATCCTTGTTCTTTCACATTGTCTTCACAACCTACTCCATCTATTGTCCTCATTGTTCTTTTATACACAACAGTTACTTGTTCTGGACTTGTTATTGTTCCATACCTGGACTACTATTGTTTTCCCCTTATTCCCTATTATCTTTCTTCATTCTCACATGACTCATATTCTAGTATATAAGCTAGGTAGTTTATACCTGGTTCCTCATCTTGACCTCTTGTCATTGGGACAGGTGAGTAGCTAACTTTGTGTCTCTTTACCTGCAATATATCTAACTTGTCATTGGGACCAGTTCCTTTACTTGCTCTTGTTCTTTGCTTGCTACCTCTACCATCTCTGCTGTTGTCTCTGCTGGACGACTTCTGCTGCCGTCATCTCTGTATCTGAAGCCTTAGCGTCTAGCGCTTTAGGATAACAAGGCCAACCATTTCCTCAACAAACATCAGTTCTGCTTGAATTGGGGCATGTCTGAGAGACTCAGGAGGGCTTCTTGGGCTCATGTGACTTTCAAATATTTTGTATGATGATTCAGAGTGCTGAGCTTACCTTTTCACAAGTGGTCCTTAACCCTTTCCATCCCCCCCTAGTAACTACCCCACCGGCAGAACATATCTGATGGTGACCTACTTTCAAGTTCCCTCTCCACAGCAGCCTCAAGAATGCATGAGTGAAATGACAAGTTGGCACAGTGGTGGTCAAAGGAGAGGAAGAAATTCAAAAATGTGACACACCCTGACAATAACATTGTCTCAGACTCTTAGTGCTAATCTGGGTCACAGGTCATGGGACTTCACTATTGTTCGACATCAAGCAGTCAGGACTTCTTTGCACCCCTCCTCTCCCTTAAACCACCACCATGACAAGACTTTTCAACAGACACCCCATCCACCATGCCAAAGTTATCAAAAGCAACTCTCCTCTGTGAAACTACCCTCTGAAACCATGACTATCTTCATCAAATCTGTCGGACCCATCATAGGTGGACAGTAAGTCTCTCCAACGTTTCTTCCTTGACCATGGGCTCATCACATCCTTCAGCATCTCAAAAAGTGATTATTTGGATCATGATAATATCTGCCAGCATCAGTGGCTACAATGCTGTTGCTGCTGGCCAGTGAGGATGCCACACATAACTCAGGCCTGGGGCAAAGACAACAGAATAAAACAGGCCATCAATGATGGGTCTATGAAGCAGCCAGACCTAGTTCTGTAACAAAGATATAGTATTACCTTTTCTCTTTCACTTTGCTTGAGCTTCTAGTCCTCATTCATTTGGTGATTTATGTTCTTCCTGGTTCATGATGTGTCTCTATGGGTGGCTTGTGTTTGATAGACTAAATATGGTCTACCGATCAGTTAAACTATTTAGTTGTTGAATGGTTTAACAGCTAGTTGGCTCACCAGTAGTGTATTTATACTAGGAACTGTAGATAGCTCAGATAGCATTGTAGGATAGTACGTGCTCTATAGTGTATAAGACTTGATACAAGGTATATCTTAGCTGTGGAAGTTGAACTGTAATAACAAGGTCTGCCCATCTGATCGTCTCATGTTTCAACAGGGCTCGTCCTGTTTTTGATTTTGTGAAAAGCGGAACCCAAACAAACCCTCAAAAATCGTTCATGACTTGGAAAACAAAAAATCTTGGAGAAAGATCACTGGTGACACCACACCTTCACATAAAGTTGACCATCCTGGCTCATCAAAGTCCAGGAAAAGCAAAGGTGGTAAAAAGGGTGTGATTTCTGGTCCACCTTTGCTCCAGAACAACCAAATGGAAGCACTAAGTTGCAAGGGGATGAAAGCGTAGTCGAAAGACTTACCCAAGAAGGGGGAGTAGGATTCGTGATTTACCTGCTGAACAATGCCATTCCAGTACATGATTCACTTCCAACATCCGATACTCCTGAGTTAGCTAACATCAGAGAATGGACACTCCATGATATTATGAAGTTGTCTGAAGTGCAACAGAAGGAATGGAAGGCTGCTTGCCATGAAGAACTTGAGGCACTTTGCAAGCGCAAAGTCTTCGAACTCTGTGACCTTTCTAAGGGTTGCAAAGCCATCAGAAATAGATGGGTCTTCAATGTCAAAACTGACAGTTATAAGAAAGCAAGGCTTGTTGCCAAAGGTTTCTCTCAAGTTGAAGGTATTGACTTTGACAAAATCTTCTCACCAGTTGTTTGGTTTGAGACTGTTTGAATGATGCTTGCTCTTGCAGCGCTCAAAGACTGGTATATCACCTCTGTTGATGTAAAGAATGCCTTCCTTTATGGCAATCTTGCTGAGGAGATATACATGGAGCAACCTGAAGGCATCAAAGTCAAGGGCTTGGAATGCAAGGTTCTACGCCTGCTGTCCTAAAGCGCTAGACGCTAGGACTATAGAAGCAACGGCGGCGGAAGTCGACTAGCAGAGATGATGACAGAGACGACAGAGGTAGCGAGCAGAGGGCAAGAGCAGGTAGATAACTGGTCCCAATGACAAGTTAGATATATTGCAGATAAAGAGAAACGGAATTAACTACTCACCTGGTCCCAATGACAAGAGGTCAAGATGGGGGACCAGGTGTAAACTGCCTAGCTTATATACTGAAATATGAGTCGCGCGAGAATAAAGGAAGATAATAGGGAACAAGGACAGAACAATAGTAGTCCAGATAAAGAATAAGAACGAGTCCGGAACGAGCAACTGTCGTATGTAACAGAACAAAGAGAACAAAGGAAACAATGGATGGGATAGGTTGTGAAGACGATGTGAAAGAACAAGGATGGGAGAGGAAATGATGGGAATGATGGAAAGAGGGGAACCGGGTATCTGGTAGGCGTCAAAGTAACAAGTGGGCGTCAAAGTAACAAATAGGTGCTAAAAGAGGAATGGGCGCTAAGAAAAGAAAAGATAGGGGGAAAAGCGGCACTTCATGACATTACCCCCCTTCTAGGATTCATCGTCCTCGATTACTAGGCCCCTTCCCGGTAGGCTGGTCCTGCTGCAGCGGGGAACTTCTTGTGGAATCGCTTAACTATCCGAGGGGTGTTCTTCAGGTTCTGTGCGGGCTCCCAGGTGTTCTCTGACTCCGGATAACCCTTCCACTTTACCCGGTATTCCAGCCGTCTCCACCTGTACTGGCTGTCCACGACATCCTCCACCTCGTACTCCGGCTCGTCTTCGTCCTCCAACTCTATAGGTCCCGGTGGTTCTGGCAGCATTCCGTTTACTAGGTTACCCTTAAAAGGGTAGAGTTTGTCGACATGGAAAATGGGGT
>JANHQD010003051.1:0-17651 GCA_024721195.1 Marasmius sp. AFHP31
AAGCAAAGCATTGATTTTTTTTACAAGAGGTACTATATAATTCGTTATGGTGTCTTCATGGGGTACAGTGGCTAATTCAAAAATCTCCATATGTCTTTTCCTACAATCAGCGCATCACGTGCGTGGCCTTGACACGCAGTCTCGTTCGAGCCACAAGTGTACGAGACGTTCTACGTAAGTCCAAGTCAGTCTCGTTCTGGGGTAATAGAATCACTGATCACTTACCTGTCTGGTGACAGAAATCCACCTCGACCGGTTCAAACCACGTCTGGTTCCGTGACGGACACTGCCGCTGCCATTCTCCTTCTCGCCTGGCAACGTCGATACTGCGCCCAACCTTGTAGAACTCGGTTAAGGGGGAATCGGCCCTTCCTTTGATGCGGAAACAGTAAATGTATCCGCGTTCGTCAAACTTGGGGAACGTGAGGTGGGACAGCGTATCTCCGAACCAACGCTCAACCTCGGAAAAGTCAGACCAATGCCAGGGGCGAGCAGAGGTCCTTCTCGGCGTCCGAGTCGAGGTGGCAGCCAGAACAGAGGAACGGCGAACCTCGTTGAGGGGTGCGTTGGTGAATAACGGCTTTGGTTGTAATCGGGCCGAAACGTTCGCGCGTTTTGCAGTGTAAACGGGTACGGGGACCGTCGGGGGGGTATATGGGGCGTAATGACAGATGCCGGTCGCGCAAGAATACAAGAAACGATCGTCGTAGTAGCGGAAAGCCGAAGAAGAGTCGGGGCCATTTGTATTCAGAATCGAAAGATCGGCGTAGCAAGTCGTCGGGGGGCAGGAGACAAGCGGATTTGATGGGTTTAGATGTGGGTTGTAGTTGACCGTCGCGTACGACGAGCTCGAGTTTGAATGGTAGGCCATACTGCAGGCCAAAGGTAAATCAGCTTCCCAACCCTTCAAAAATCGGTTTGTGACACACCTAGTAACCTCTTTTATCTTCCTTTAGTGCTCTACAGTCCTCCTCTACTCTCCTTTGGTCTTGTATTTGGACCTGGATGACTCTACAGGGGGGAAAGTAGTCAGTCAGGGCCAAAAACCCTCAAAGATGGACCAACAACTCACCTGTGACCTTTTCCTGCCCTATTTCTTGGTTCCCTGGGTCTATCCAACACTCCGTGGGGCCTAGAAGGGGTTTGGGGATGTTCCTGAGGGGAGGGAAGAGGGGGGAAAAGTTGCCTGGGAAGGCTTGATGGGGGTTGGAGTCAGAGAGGTTGGTGGCTGCGCGAGAAGCGCGTGTCCGGTGACGACGGCGGCGATTACGTCGTCATGGCCCGCCACGACGTCGGGGACTCTTTGCAGATCGTTCCCCGCCAATATTTGCTCTTTATCAGTCGTTCTTGATCGAACGTAGCTTATATTCTACCGGTACAACGAGGAGAACTGTTATGCTGATACGATACGCGTGCAATTGCCAGGCTATCTCAAAGCGGCGTGGGAATGCAGTCAAAAAACTCACTGTTTGCGCCGTCCCGGGTTTGTTCACGCAAATCTGGGACTTTCGGTGAAATATATTCGCTCTTGGCGAACCTAGGACCCGCTGGGACCCACAACTTAGTCAGGGAGTCCGGTCCGGCGGTAGATACCGCCCGAATTCGCGTGCCTGAGAGATAACGATCTCCGATCGTTATCTCAGTCCAGTCTGATCTGCCCTGACGAAGTGACATCATCCTTAGGCGCTCTGACCAGCGGCTGATCGTCGTCTGATAAGACGATGTCAAAACGAGGTCAGTCCGACCTGCTCTGGCGAGACGCAACTTAGCCCTGAGCGTTCTGACCAGCGGCTGATCGTGGTCTGATCATACTATGTCAAGCTGATCTTATCTCCTCAGCCGCTGGTCACCATCGGATCAGACTCGCTCATGCTTTCGAGACTTGCTCAGCGCCTCGCCATGTCATGCTCAACGTATAATTATACTGAACGTGGGTGATCTTCATATGTACATGCACGGCTATTCTAATCTAACCTTTACAGCCTATGTTCAGCCACGCACAGTCTATCCCTCGCTGATAGACTAGGTCAGGGGATGATCAGATCCCCATGGTTTCGCTGGTGAAACTGTTAACACGGAAGTTGTCAAGCCAGAAGGCCCATGCCTTACAGTTGAGCTGTACTCATTGTCATAGTTTACCTCGTAGGCTGAATCCGACACATTCTTTGATCTGCCCAAAGAATCTGTGTCAGCTACAAATTCGGGGGTAAATCAATAATGGATTCGCTGTCTGATGACTTCTCTGAGCAAAGTACGAATCAATAAGACAAAGAATGAACGAACCTCTGACCTAATTTATGATGAAGCGTGTACGGCTAACGTACCCAAAGGAGCATACCAAGGGTCGCTAGCCTCGATATTCCGAGCATGTATACCCATAAGAAGCCATAGTCGTTTGTGTGAGTTTCACGTTGTCACGTTGTGTAATCGAAGCGGCGTTGAGTTGGCATCCTTTTTCGTTAGCTTAGAGGAAAGGCACGAGTAAGGCTGTCAAAATGAAAGTTAGATAGAGGCGCTGAGTCAGCTGTCTGTCTGAAGAAAACTTTGGCCGTCCTCAATCTCGTTCTCAAGCCCCTGAGTAATTCACCAATGACTATTACCCGTTGTGTAGTTCGCGCCTTACTGATGTTGGTGAGCCTGATGGCATTGTCGAGCGTTTGAATATGCTTCCGTGTCAGAGTACCTTGTGTTATTCTAAATTCCCGGTTTTTTGCTGATCAACGGGTGGCAGAAGAGAATCCAGAGTGGAGGGAACGTACTCTTGTCATTAAGTAGAGTAGAGTTTGCCAGTTGATGGAGGTGGTGTGAATACTTGTGCTTTCACTTCGTTAGTCCCGTCTCAGTGAAATTAGTACAGTTTGATCTTGTGCCGCGGGGCCAGTCATGATTGAACCGCCGGAAGGGAAAAGAATGTCGATATACAACTCTCGCCACGCTTACGAAGCTATTGCCATCCTGGCCTCCCACTCAAAAACGCAAGCTTGGTACGCAATGGATGAAAACGGATAGAGGTGTGGTAAAGCAGCAGCCGGCCTGTTCTGAGCATTGCGCTGATGCTCGCACTCAGTGTACCTGAGACTGGTTGGGAACGTCAGTTG
Source organism: Marasmius sp. AFHP31 (assembly GCA_024721195.1). Taxonomy (NCBI): domain Eukaryota; kingdom Fungi; phylum Basidiomycota; class Agaricomycetes; order Agaricales; family Marasmiaceae; genus Marasmius; species Marasmius sp. AFHP31. The sequence continues at coordinate 3,099 of JANHQD010003051.1, forward strand.
GTTCTATCTTGGCGAGTAGCACAAAGAGCTGTCGGGTGCGTTGGGATTAGATCTGGCATTGGAGAACTACACTGGGGTCAGTAATGCCTCCTATAACATCCTATGGAACTCTGAACCACCCCTGTTAGATGATCAGATATTGAAACAGTTGACGACAGTCGCTTCTCTGATACCTTTCCTCGCGCGCACGTCTGGACACCGTAATTTCAAATCAATGGAACACGAATTTGAGCTTTATGTACGTGCACTTGAACAGTTCAAAAGAGCGGTCGAAGTCTCCAACCGAGCTAGTGGAAGCCAAGCACACACTGATAATGTTATGTTGTTCACTTTCAGCATCAGGTTAACATGATGAAGCTTGGGTTTGGACCTTTTGACAGTTACGAGATATGGTCTATGGATAAGTATCACTCTATCTCTTTCCAAGTTGAAGAAGGTCAATATGAACCAAGTGTGCATGATTCGGGCAAAGTTCAGGCCGGGCTAGGCTCATCAAATCATAACCAACTGGTGCCTCGCTGATAAATTATTCTTAGGATACATCGCCATGCATTGGGTACTCACTAATATCCAAGACACCCCCGTCGCTGGTTACATCAATCCAGATGAGTTGGGTGTCAGAGTGTTCCCAAGCACATATGCTCATCGAAAAATGCATCAGACTATCTCCGCCAAGGTTGACGTATATTCGAAGCTTACAACACTATCAATGTCGTATTTATCCTTCGAAAATCTACTGGGCAGGCAATGGAAAGTGTAACATGCGAGGAAGTAGCATCTGGGAACAACTTCTTCAATAGTCACCTTTCCAGGCACTGAAACTCATCCCTTCTCCCAGTCAACCTGCAGGTTGGTCTTCCATAACCAGGGGAGCCCAAGGATCACATTCTCTCCTCCCAGTTCTGTCACCAGAAAGTCAGTCCAAGTCTCCATATTGTCTGTGGTAAGTCCTAGCCAAGCAAAGTGCGTAATGCTTCCAGCCTGATTGAGGGTGCCATCGATGTTGTGGATTTGTATGGGATGTTGCAGAGGGGAAGTGTTAATTTGATGAGTTTAGACAAAGGATTTTCCAAGAAACAGGGCAGTTGCCCCACTGTCAATCATGGCTGCAGTTTCCATCTGATGCTGCCTTCCTTTCAATTTCACCCGTATGTGAAAGTGGTGAGAAAGAGGTTTTATTTTGTGGGTAGTAAATATGGTAATAGAGTGAATTGAATCATACAAGGAAGTGGCATAGACAGGAACCAGTGCGGGTTTCTTCACTGGCTGCAGCAAAGGCAGACATCCTCTTTAAAAATCCTTCTGACCCATGAGCTGCTGGATCATTGCGTTCTGCTGGTTAAGAGAGTCCTGCAGGGCGGCAATATGGGCTATTGCATTGGAACTGGGGGTGTAAGAGGCAGAGACTTGGGTGGAGGGAGTGGTGACATTGGTACAAATAGGTGGGGAGGCACTGATGTTGTTCGTTTCTCCTGGGAGAGGCGGGGGTTCCTCGCTGTGCGTGATGAACTCTTAGAATTCTGAGACTTTTTACTGACATTGGACTGTGAGCTGGAAGGCGCAGATGTAGTTTTATTCCGCATAATTCCATCGGAAACGGTGGAAGGTACATTATCATTGGCTGAAACGGCGGGAGTTGGATGGTCTGGCCCTTCAGTTGCCAGTAGTGGTTGCGAGAGACGAGGGTGGTGTACCTCGGGCACCAGTAGTAGTAGTCTTCGCATTTTTAGCAGCAAGAGGCACAGAAGTATTGCCTCGAGCATTAGACGAGGTAGTTTTTGTGGTGTTCATAGGAGAAACGGTGGTAGACATTGTTCTGGAAACGGCTGGGGATGGTGGGTGCAAGTGATAAGGGAGATCGGCAGAGTTTTGGGCGAGTTGATGCGAAAAAAGGCGGGTGTGAGTGAAGGGAATGTTGGGCGAAGTCTGAGCGAGATTTTCGAGAAGTGTAGGGCGAGAAAAGCGAGCAGAGATAGAGCAGAGAGCAATAGACTGAGGTTTAAAAAATGTGTAAGGTCGGGTTCTCACGTTGCCTCAGGCCTCAGCGTAAACCAGACAGAGCTATTATTATTGCTCAACGTCTATCTACGGCAAGGCAAGGTAAGACTGGTGAGAGTAAAGACGAAAGAAAGGAAAAAGCGAAGAAGAGCAATTTTACTCTACTCGTGGAAACATATATCATGTGAGCACTACAAGGCGCTTATCATGGCGCGCTACATAAAGTGTTGTGGAGCTCCGAGGAGGTGGATTAATCTTGTAATTACACAAGGCCGATACAGGACTTTTGCTGGAAAGCCTCGTAAACTCGAGTATACCGAAAAAGGTTTGGCCTAAATACTCGAGGAATAATACTAATACACCAATCATCGATGCTTTTTGCCTATGCAGCTTCAGAATAGGTCCGAGGAGTCCAATGGTTTGAACTTCAATAAGCCCGACAGCTGACTGAATTTCACTCTCGCAGAGGTCGGCGGCGGCTTTGTAGCACCTACCCTGGTCATTTCAGAGCCTGTACTCGGAACAAGAACCATCGAAAACTCGTCAGGGTGGAGTGTTAGTACTCTCGTCGTCTTCGAAGTCAGCGGCTGATTTTACCCGAGTCTCCATCTTGTTGACAGGCTCTGATTCTGTTTACATGCCACCAATCAGTCCGAAGATAACCAATTTCCGTCTGGTCCTCCTACCAGTACACTATTTTTCGACTGGTGAGCCACGAACCGACTCCAATAAGTTCGACTTCGGTGGTGCTTGTTCTTTCATGCCGCTATTAGGAGTGTTGCTTAAGCTGAGTTTGAAGGGAACTCCCGCCGCCGTGAATCAAGATTCAACATAACATGATCAATACTATTTCAGAAGCCACTATCACGTACTATACAAGCGTAATCAACGCCTTTTTTTGGTCTTTTTTACTTTGTCGAATATCAGTCCAAGAAAAAAAAACAATGGAATGCGTGATTGGAGGTGGGACCGGGAGGTTAGCCAGGAATTCACGAAAGAGATAACCTGGGCTCAGTTAGGCATTACGCGGGCGGCGGAGCAACCACGAGCTGCCAGGCGGTTTCATCGGATGTGCCATCCCTGAGAGCGACTTCACCATTGTTAGATAGGTCGTCCCACCAAAGGTTTTCGAGTTCAATCCCAATACTGGACGAAGATGCGGGTCAGATAGGGGAAACTTTCAGGGTAACAGAGGCTACTCACTTCCAGGTCGCTGTGCCGGCAGCCTTAAACGTCCACTCATAGGCGGGTAGTTGCAATAGCACTTTCCTTGGCTGACAACATTGTTAAGGTCAGAGTCGATTACAACAAACTACTCAAGCCATGAGGACACCCACCTTGCCAGTGCTCTCAGCGCCGACATAATGGTCTGTCTTGCGTTCAGTGATTGTGTAGACGTATTTTGACGGGACAAGGTAGACGGAGAAGATCTAGAGACGTGAAGGTTAAAGGGAGCATACAAATGGTGAGTTTGGGTGAAACGGCGACAAAAACAAAGCGAGGACGTACGGCGCGGTCAGAGACACTGGTTTCAATGAGATTGTCAGACCCAACGATAGCGAACTTTTTCGTCTTAACATTTTGGATATAATATTGCCCAGTATATGGTCCGATTGGCATGTTGTTGTCGTTATTGTGCACGGTATTCAAGAGATAGAAGCAAATGAAGAAGAATGAAGATGAGGTAGGATTTATTTTCACAGAGTTTATATATACTGTCTCTTCGTCTATCTTTCGGGTTAGGACACACGAAGATTCTCCAAGGCATAGTTCGGACATTGGTGTAGGAAACATGGTGCCACTCACTTTGGGAAACAGCGGCATGTACATCCTCAATGACGGCTCTCAGCAGAGCTGCGAGATCCCCGCGAGAAATTGACTCCGTGAAGCTGATTGTTTGGTGAGTAGGCGGGAGAATCTGTGAACCGAGGTGCATCCGTGAACCTCGCACCTCAGAATCCGAGGCTGGAGACTGAGATGCGTTCTCTCATTCTCAACCAAAACCATCCGTATCAGAATTGGTAGCGTCCTGCGCAAACACTGACAGCAAGAAGCCATCAAACTTAGGAGCACATAGGGGTATCCCGGCAACTATACAGGTAATTTAAACGCAGCTCGAGGATGTACGCCACTTGGACACTTGGAATGTGGCCGCATCTCATCTGGGTAACTTAGAAGTTGCCGGTTCCGGAATGTCACCAGATCCCATTTTTGAAGGATAGCCTCAGGTGAATGGAAGACTGAACCCCTCCTATCAAACAAGAATCGGGGCTTTCCGTGACCACCGGAAACTCAAATCCCACAGACAAACGTATGGCACTCATTACGATACTTCTCCTGGCAGCAGGTCGTAAAACAGTGCTGTCAACAGAACACCAAGCACTGAAATATAAACTCGCTAAGAACGTGAAGCCCGAAAGGTAAATTCAACCAAACAAGCGATATGGGTCTTGCGATGTTCATTCCGACGGTTCTTGAAGACTTTCTCCTTTGGAGTTCTGACGAGTTTGAGAGGCTTACCCATGATAGAGATGGATACTTGTCAGCCTTACAACGCCTTTCCTCAACAATGCCGGGTTGAAAGAAGACCTCATCACTCGAGCTCATGACAGTCATTCAATGCATTCGTGGCACGACATTCGGGCCTGTCCTCGATTCCTGCTCGCGAAACTCCCCCGACTGGTCGCAGAACCAGAGTACCTGTCCCGCAGCCACGGGAAGGGTCTCCTGGTGCGAAGGCATCATCTATGATCCGCTGGAGGCGTGAGCTTTTAGTCTTTGAGGATCTCTTGATTCATGTCTTTCTTGACCTGATCCTCCATAAACCTTTCTCATCTTCTAAGCATTGTCAACCCATATGGCCCTATGCACGATGACTAGTCATCAGGTTCGGAAGCTGTCAAAATGAAGAAAGCACTGTGATAGTACAGTTGAGGTCCCCGTGTCGTAGCTCATAAGGCGGTCGTAGCTGAGTGAGCTAAAGACGTAGAGGCAGAGATGGTTGGAGAGCAATCGTGCACCATGTTTTGCTGTTGTGGGCTTCAGTCCTGCCTCGATTGTACACTTACGCGGCGAGATTTCATCTCCGGAACTTTTTGTTGTCCCAATATATCCCAATAATTTTTATTCTCAGGTGCTGGCTCAGTTATTTTCAAAAGCGAGTCTCACTCCTTTCTCGGATCGAAGTCGTACCCATTTGCGGGTATTAAGCCAGGTAAATATACGGTGCGAAAGATTGCCTATTCACATATCGAGCATGGTCTGACAATGTTGACTGTTTGCGTTGAATTACTTCAATACGTTAGAAATGGTCAATTAGTTTCAGGCGGCCCTCATGAGTCCCGAGGTCGACTATTGGAGCTCAATCCTCAGTGCGGTCACGAGGTTGTGGCTCTCGAGAACGTATTTGCGACCAGTTGTCAGCAAAAGCGGTTTGTATGTGCGATTGACGCGGATGTAGTGATTCAGATCGCTTCAAAACAACCGACAGCATGTACGTTGAGCACCTCGGATGGTCACGAAACTGTGGTCCGTGGAGTTGAGAACTCCCCGGCTTTCTACGTGACATGATTTGGGGGAACGGGTAATATGCTGTTTACGAGTTCTACAGCTTCCTCAAACAGTATATAAGCCCTCTGCGTAAGGGATGAGTCCCCAAAACAACCGTAACTTTCACTCACACCTCGGCCATAAAATCTCATCTACAATGACAAGTCTCTTCTATGCCTATGCCAAAAGGGTACGTGAGATTCTTCTGTGCTCAGGCTCATTCCTGAAAGTCGCCCATAGGTCGCCAACGAGAACGAAGGCCGTTACCTGATCACCTTTGCCAACCGTGCTTGGGCCGACGAATGGTGGAGGGCCGTATCTACCTCCCCCGACACTGCGTTCAGCGGCACGATCACTCGGGTGACTCCCCAGTTCTACACGCACCAGCCCGAGCGGGCCAACATTGCCGACTCCATCATCAGGGACAATGTTGCCAAGAAGTTCGCCAACAAGGTCATCTTCACGCTTCTTGACGACTGTGACGGTGGCAGGAGATTCCCGATCATTCCATTGGGTCCTGACCCGATTACTGATTATATCAGTAACAAATGGTGAGCATTGTAGCTGCTTGTCCGTCCAACCTATCAGATGCTCAAACACTATCCTCCAGGTTCTACATTCGCTCCAAAGTCGACCGGTCTGTCTATTGGTACTCCACTGTCAAGGGAGATACCTATACGGACGTCGATGGTTGCTCCCAGCCTGCAGACGAAGGCACCATCATCGCGTCTCGCAGTCGCAGCACCCGCTTCAACATCAACACCAAAGATGGGGGGTTGGATGGAAAGGTCATGATCAATAGTGACATCATTCACATCAACCTTGCTGGCGGAGAACTCTCCATTCGTGTGTCCGACAAAGGGAACTTGCACGCCTCGGCGAAAGCGGATGATTTCGTTTTTAGGGACTTCACTGATGGGTTCATCATCAACGGGAACGGGACGAAACAGATCAGCGGGCTGTCGAGGAATGCGATCGTTAAGGTCAACGACCGTAGCGGGGAGGCTTGGGAGTTGGTTATGAATGGGAGGGTGTACGATGACTGAGATGTTACCCGCTCCCGGACTCAATGTGTCCTATGTACTTCTGAAGTAGTGTGTGTGTATCGAATTGTATGTCGATCCGATTGTGTACCTGGTCCTTTACTTTGTCTGAGCCTTCCGACCACCGTGCGAGGCTCAGCTGACGGTATACATACGATTCTAGGACGTCATCCGCGCGCCTTCACTCTGCAAACGATTCTCTTTTTAGGTAAGACAATGATATCCGTCGAAGATTGAATTGAGCACAACAACTTGAAAAATGCAGTACAGTCCAAAGTGTGCCTCAGGAGTGCTATGGTCTCCCATCGTATTATAGCTCTCGTTGCTGAACACTAGTATAGAGATTCGATTCTTGGCCGAGCTCCTTTGGCGCAGGAAGTATAGGGAAACCAAAGATCGAGATATGTTTATGCACCTAGCCTCATTTTCAACCCGTCGACAGGGCTGAGTAGCAGGTTGCGTCAATGGCGAAGGATTGTCGATACAAATTTCCAAATAAACTTGTGGGCGTACGGATTCGGAGTCTTGGTAAACTCAATGAAGCACTCACCAGCTCACAGATATGTTCACGAACCCTGGCTCTCTGGCTTCTCCCTTTCATTGTCACGTTGCACACTATTACCAACAGCGCTCTGTCCTGTCGGCTCATCGTTTGCACCAATCACAGCCGTCTCGCGGAGATCATGTCGACTTCTGAACCTGGATAGTTTTGGGTGCGTGGTTGCAATAAGGCACGATAGGCGGGATACTATCAAAGACTGTTGTTGTTATGCCATTAAGTTGAGGGAGCGAACTCACGACGAGAACAAGGTTACCGATGGTATAAATGGAAGCACAATTAAAGTGCCGTACGAACGCACAATCTGAGAGCCGGAGAGGAAAGATCAAAGTCGGTCACCAGTCTCAAGCCACCAATAAGTGTCTCTCCGAGAAGTCAAGAAAGGATAAAAGAAACACAAACGGGCCTGCCTTTAGATCTCCGGGAGTCTTTAGCTGATCAATTGACCCAGGCTTTTGATCCCATTATTCGCCAAAGGTACCAATCAGTGATCGGCTCATTGCTTTATCTAGCATTGGGCACATGACCAGACATATCTTTTGCAGTCATTCAGATGTCCCAGTTCGGTGTTAACCCAAATTGTGAGCACCTGAACAAGGCATTACACATTGTTCGATATCTAGTAGGCACTCGTGCCTATGAACTTGTCTACAATCGTAAATCAGATGAAGGACTAGTCGTTTTCACTGATTCAGACTGGGCAACAGATATAGATGATCATAAGTCACAGACTGGTTATCTTATAAAGCTTGCGAGTGCACCTGTTTGCTGGGTTTCACAGAAACAGAAGACAGTCGCACTATTATCCACAGAAGCAGAGTATATGGCTCTCTCTGACTGTACACGTCAGATTAAATGGATGAAATCACTTCTCAGAGAACTTGGCTATCCAATCCAATCGATACCATGTGTTAGCGATAATCAGGGAGCGATCTTCCTCAGCAGCAATGAAGTCTCTGAAAAGCGCACTAAACACATTGATATTTGATTCCATTTTATTCGGAATGCAGTAGCTGAGAAGGACATTCTCATCTACTATACACTGACTGCAGATCAACCTGCAGACCTTCTCACAAAAAATTTAGCCAAAATCAAGTTTGAGAAGTTCAGACAAGCTTTGGGCTTGCATTTCCATTAATACCAACACTCTAGTAGAGAGATAGGGGCATGCAATCTCATTGGCCCAATCTCTTACTATGACATCACTATGACATCATATGCGGGATCCATTAGGCCTATAAGATCCCACATATGACATCATACCCATATTTATTTTCTGGTAGTAGTAGGACTTGAACTCTTGACCTCATGACTATAGCACTGTACGTGCCGCCAAAACCATTAGACTATTAAGTCTTTGGTACACTTCACCAACTCAGTCTTTATATATGATGAACTTAGTGAGGGGAGTGTTGAACATGTGATATACATGTGATACACAATATTGATGTGTTGTTTACGCGTCTGTCCTAAAGCGCTAGACGCTAGGACTATAGAAACAACGGCAGCGGGAGTCGACTAGCAGAGATGACAACAGAGACAACAGAGACAACGAGCAGAGAGCAAGAGCAGGTAGATAGCTGGTCCCAACGACAAGTTAGATATATTGTAGATAAAGGAGAAAACAAAGTACTACTCACCTGGTTCCAACGACAAGAGGTCAAGATGAGGGACCAGGTGCAAACTACCTAGCTTATATACTAGAAGGTGAGTTGTGCGAGAATAAAGAAAGATAATAGGGAACAAGGGGAAAACAATAGTAGTCAAGAACGAGTCCGGAACAAGTAACTGTTGTATGTCAAAGAACAAAGAGAACGATGGAAACAATAGATGGAATCAGTTGTGAAGGTGATGTGAGAGAACAAGGAGAACAAAGGGAACAATGGATGGGATCAGTTATGAGGACGATGTGAAAGAACAAGAAAGGAAATGATGGGAATGATGTGGAAAGGGGAACTGAGTATCAAACTATCAAACAAGCGCTGAAAGGGGAATGGGCGCTAAGAAAGGAAAAGATAGGGGAAAAAGCGGCACTTCATGACAGCATCTACTATTTATGGATCTTTTACTATAAGACACTTGTGTTCGTATGAAAGATACTATATGGAATCCTGTAGGTACTCCGTAGGTACACCGTATCTCTTTAGTTTGCAACAAGGTTCAGCTTTGTAGCCAATAGCATCCAAAGCTGACTGAGCTTTCTCCCTAGATTACTTAGACAGAAAGTCTTTATGACTATGCATACTTACTCACTCTGCTCTTCTAGCAGTTATGCTTACTACTACGCCTATGTTTGCTATCTCAACCATATGCTATATTCTCACTTACCTATGTACTATGACTCGTATATACCTGAGGACTCATGTGTAAAAGCTGGAGACTCTAGTCTCAAGGCTTTAGGACAATCTACTCGATTATCACCTCTAGCAAGCATTCTTAAGAACTCAAGGATTCTCTTATAGTCAAATGTGAGGTTTACTTTCTGTCCTAAAGCGCTAGACGCTAAGACTTCGGGTGTAAAACGACAGCGGCGAAAGTCAACTAGCAGAGACAACGACAGAGATGACAGAGACAGAGAGCAGAGATCAAGAGCAGATAAAGAACTGGTCCCAACAACAAGTTAGATATATTGTAGATGAAGGAGAAAACAGAAGTACTACTCACCTGGTCCCAACGACAAGAGGTCAAGATGAGGGACCAGGTGTAAACTACCTAGCTTATATACTAGAATGTGAGTTGTGCGAGAATAAAAAAAGATAATAGGGAACAAGGGGAGAACAACAGTAGTCCGGGTATAGAATAAGAACGAGTCTGGAGCAAGTAATTGTTGTATGTAAAAGAACAAAGAGAACGATGGAAACAATAGATGGAATCAGTTGTGAAGGTAATGTGAAAGAACAAGGAGGGAAATGATGGGAATGATGTGGAAAGGGGAACTGGGTATCTAGTGGGCATCAAAGTATCAAACAGGCGCTGAAAGGGGAATGGGCACTAAGAAAGGGTTCCCCTTTTAGCACCTGATTGTCACTTTAACGCCCATTTGTTACTTTGACGCCTACCAGATACCCAGTTCCCCTCTTCCCATCATTCCCATCATTTCCTTTCCCATCCTTGGTCTTTTACATCGTCTTCACAACCTATGTCATCCATTGTTTCCTTTGTTCCCTTTGTTCTTTTATACACAACAGCTACTCGTTCTGGACTTGTTCTTATTCTATACCTGGACTCCTATTGTTTTCCCCTTGTTCTCTATTATCTGTCTTTATTCTCACACGACTCATATCCCAGTATATAAGCTAGGTAGTTTACACCTGGTCCCTCATCTTGACCTCTTGTCATTGGGACAAGGTGAGTAGCTAACTTCGTTTCTCTTTATCTTCAATATATCTAACTTGTCATTGGGACCAGATCCTTACTTGCTCTTGCTCTTTGCTCGCTGTCTCTGCCTTCTCTGTTGTCGTTTCCGCTAGTCGGACTCTGCCGCCGTTGTCTCTGTATCCAAAGCCTTGACATCTAGCGCTTTAGGACAGTATTGTCTCTTTCTCTAACAGCTCAAGTCCTTGTTCAGGTGGTCCTGATTCCAAAATACAAGTTTCTGCCAACCCAGTCAAGGATCACAAAACTGGATCTGTGACCTCAAGAATCATGACTGTCGCAGAGGGGCACATGACTGATCAAGACCAAAACCTCAGTGACACCTATCTTATCAGGGCATGGATATACGACATTTTGGAGCTACGGGAGTTGATGGACCAAGTAGAACCCTACACTGGGTGCAAAATAGCATAATTCACATTGCTGTTGAATCTGCGGCCTAGATGTTAATCAGTCCTGGTTCACTTCTCCCGCACTATGGTTATGTGGAACAGTACTTTGTGACTGTTTTATTGTTCACTATGCTCCATATGTAAAATTTCTATTAGATATCTCTTTATGGTAGTTATATTCATTCTACATGTATATAAGCTGGTAGTTCTCTACATGAATTAACAGTGTGCTTGAGCTTCTACATCTCGCCTCTATAACACTCTCAGCTCTTCTGGTAAGTAGTAGTTGTAATAATATAGTAGTCCACAGCGCTAGGCGTCATGCCGGCTCTACAATTGCATTATTCAATCTTTATGCTGACTTTGTTCTAAAATTGTAAAATCTGGAATAAATTTCACATGTGGATTCCATAATGCCACTTGTTTTATGTTATCTTGCATCCAGTGCTAGATAGCTCCTTGAACATCTAGCTAAGAACAGGGGAGCTCAGCCCAGAAATTGATTCACCAAATTTTGGAGACCAACTTATATATCTACAAAAAGATGTTCCCTCAACCATCCCGATAAGTTCAACCAATCGCACCCTTTACTTTTACAATATTATCTCTTGGACTTACAGACTCTTGATACTCTTATACATACACAACAAGACTGGGAACCCGACAATTGGGTCCCAACAAACATATATAAGCTAGTCAAAAGGTTCATGTACACTATCTTTGCACTTGCTGTGATATCCATCTTCTACTTGCTCATCGCTCTTATCTTGTATATCATCCACAACGTTAAAGCCCACAGGTGTGCTTTTGTTCTCAACGGTTTACTCACTCTTTTCTTGCTGTCTAGGCTGTGGGATTGCACCTAACACCGTTGCGACCATCTGTCTACTTCAAAGGACAACCTGAACTCTTTGTTGGACATTGTCAGGAGACCTTGTCTAGCAGAAACACCTTTGATCCAGACGATCTTCGGTGTCTCTTCACGTTGGAAAAGTTATTCATACGTCTGGAACAGTCAGGATTGTTACGAATTGCCCCACTGTTCCTCCTGTTTCCTTGGTCCCCTGATTATTACCCTTGATTTCCCTTTGACTTCCCTTCATTCCATGTCCATAGTATCACATTATGGCTTCCTTGATGTTCCAGATCATTCCATACCTTGTGCTCATCATTCCATATGATTCCCATCATGATATTGCTGTATTTGACATCCCTTGATTGTTCCATCAGTTTCTACCTGTCTGATATTCTTTGATGTTCCACATTGCTCTTTGATCTTACTATACTTGGATTGGTTTCCATGACTCAGTATGCTGTACAACTGACATATATACTCATGGACACCTGTAGATAGTTCCCCAGCTTGTCCACTTCGTCTCTACACCCTGTTTCTAGTGTATGATGTTCTGCACAATGCCACTGCTTCTACCCTTGACCTCTTGACACAGATGAGGTAGCCTGAGAGGCCTTAGACCCGAGGCTTGTTCTTGACAAGGATTGCCTGTTGTTAGCTGTCGGGACCTTACCCACTCACCTCTAAACCCCAAAAACCCTTATCTTTCAGCTAGTAGAATTCGGGCACGTTACAGATGGGCTCTTGGCAGCACCTGATCACAGATTAATTTTGGGCACTTTAAGATAAGGTAGACGACATACAAACTCATCTAAACTCATGTTACCTGTGTGACATTGTGCCCAATTTGGATGAAAACACAAGAAATTCATGCATCAAATCCACCACATAAGATATAGGAAATCAGCTTTCAACGAGTTCCGGAGAAAGCCTTCAAGATGATAAATGTGCACTAATCTACAGAAATGATGAAAATCTCGCAAGTCAAACCTCAATTTACTGCCTTGCACAGGGTGCACGCTGTCATGAAGTGCCGCTTTTCCCCCTATTTTTTCCTTTCTTAGCACCCATTCCCCTTTCAGCACCTGATTGTCACTTTGACACCCATTTGCTACTTTGACGCCTACCAGATACCCAGTTCCACTCTCCCCATCATTCCCATCATTTCCTTCCCCCATCCTTGTTCTTTCACATCGTCTTCACAACCTATCCCATCCATTGTTTCCATTGTTCCCTTTGTTCTCTTTGTTCTTTTATATACAACAGTTACTTGTTCCGGACTCGTTCTTATTCTATATCTGAACTACTATTGTTCTTTCCTTGTTCCCTATTATCTTTCTTTATTCTCGCGCGACTCATCTTCCAGTATATAAGCTAGGCAGTTTACACCTGGTCCCTCATCTTGACCTCTTGTCATTGGGACCAGGTGAGTAGCTAACTTCGTTTCTCTCTATCTTCAATATATCTAACTTGTCATAGGGACCAGTTATCTATCTGCTCATGCTCTCTGCTCGCTGTCTCTGTCACCTCTGTCGTCTTCTCCGCTAGTCGACTTCTGCTGCCGTTGCTTCTATAGCCTTAGCGTCTAGCGCTTTAGGACACACGCATGGCTTCACACATCAATCCGGTGGCGATGTGGTGAGCTGAGGACCTGGACTCGCTGCAAACAGTAATTTGAGGTTTGGCTCAAACATTCAAGAAAAGTTTTGCATATTCCAAATCCCAAGGCAAACTCTCGAAACTTGTTGGAGACCGATTTTCGATATCACATATGGTTGATTTTTCACTTAAACTTCTTAAGATTTTTATCCAAATTGGGCACGGCGTCACATAGGTCACAAGAGGTTAGACGAGTTTGTATGTCGCCTACCTTACCACATATGTCATTTCCTCAAATCACGTTTGGGCATCAAGTACCTCAAAAATCATGAAATATCCAGTTGGATATAGCTGTGAGCAATTGCCGATAAGCGGCTGATAGAGTGTTCATCTGAGCCCAGCCCCAGTAACCCAGGGCGAGCAAGGACACTTGACCCACAACAATATAAAATAGAGCTGATATGCCTAGAGACTCATGACACTGTTGTGAACTGGAGGCACAGATATCTGAACAAAAAACTCGGTCCATTCCGGGTAGGGTATGGTGTGGATCCTGTGGCATAAATAAGAACTGAAACAAGGTCAATAATTGGGGAATGAGCCCTGGTCTCAGCATTCCAAATCAAGTGTCACGTTGGAGTAGCCTGGAAAGAAAGGCACCTCTATGCAGAGTGCCAGCATTGAGCGCTTGAGCCTGAGTAGATGATAAATAGTACGGAAATGAGAAAACCAGGGGAAAGCAGATATCAAACATACTGATGGGTATAAGAGCATTGAGTTTGACTTGGTGATCCTTGTCCTTTTACGCCACTATTAGAAGTGCTGCTCAAGCTGAATTGAAGTGAACTACCGCCGTGCATCAAGATTCAACATAATATGATCGATACTATTTCAAAAGCCAATATCAGGTACTACACAAGCGTAATCATCGCCATTTTTTTTAGTATTTTGTACGTTTTCTGTGATTTCGGTCAAAAGAAGGGAACAAAGAAATTTGCAATTGAACGTGGCAGCGGGAGGTCAGCCTGGATTTCGCAAAATAAGACAACCTCAGCTCAGTTAGGCACCACGCGGAGCAGCCACAAGCTGCCAGGCGGTTTCATCAGACATGCCATCCCTCAGAGCTACCTAAAGCAAAGGTGCCAAGTGAGAAGATCAGTCCTGGTGAGTGATGGGGTGTGCGAG
>JANHQD010003051.1:17671-42250 GCA_024721195.1 Marasmius sp. AFHP31
GAGTTGTGCGAGAATAAAGAAAGATAATAGGGAACAAGGGGAAAACAATAGTAGTCCAGGTATAGAATAAGAACGAGTCCGGAACGAGTAACTGTTGTATGTCAAAGAACAAAGAGAACGATGGAAACAATAGATGGAATCAGTTGTGAAGGTGATGTGAGAGAACAAGGAGAACAAAGGGAACAATGGATGGGATCAGTTATGAGGACGATGTGAAAGAACAAGAAAGGAAATGATGGGAATGATGTGGAAAGGGGAACTGAGTATCAAACTATCAAACAAGCGCTGAAAGGGGAATGGGCGCTAAGAAAGGAAAAGATAGGGGAAAAAGTGGCACTTCATGACAGATATTCGTTTGAGGTATTGGATGGGCGAGAACTCGCTAACGGTGGTTCTCGCTGTCGATTCTCCAATGTAAGCTGACGCTTGTCAGCTACCGTCTGTAGGTTCTCAAATTGAGATCTATGGGTTTGTTCACGGGTAATAGGTGACGGCGATCGTTCTTCATCATTGTCGGGGCTCGTTTCATGCTCATCAAGTGCAACGAGTTGCATAATTTGGTCTACTCGACGTACATATTCGTTCCTGTTCAGTCTGCCGTGTTCATACTGATACTTCAGTCTGTCTAGAATTTTGTTATACCCATAGCCAATATGCTCAACGGTTTGCAAGGGTTGGTATCAGCTGGTGAATTGACAATGCTGGGATGGGCTAGGACTTTGGAATATCAAGTTGGATCGCTCTCGGTGAGTGTGATTATTTTGCGGTATATTTTGCACAGCTAACATTGAGGATTCCCCATAGACTTCACGCAGTTGATCAGACTGATAAGGATGGTGTGGTTCCGCTCGAAACAAAGGCAGTGCATGCTTGACCTGATGAGTCGGATTGCAGGATTGTGATCGATTGTGGGATGGGTAGAGGACGTGCACGGGAGAGGTAGATGGGGTGAGATAACGTGGAGGCGATGGTGATGACGGTGTGGGCAAAGGGCCTCGTTGATTGTGAGTCATTCGTCTTTCATCCGGTACATCACGTCCATCTAACGTCGACCAGGTGATGCAGTACCATTGTATCTGAAGAATGGGTGATTTGAGGGGTAGGCGGGAGTATGATGACACAGCACTGACGGTGGTGTCGAGAAAGCGGAGTCATAGTGTGTAGACTCTGTCAATGTGGGACCACGAGAAGGGTGAGTCATTTGGTTTCCATCTGGTGGTTCTCTTTCGGCTAACGTTCTTCCAGGCAATCTGAAACCGCTATACTGGGGAGGGGAACGAGACATAGGTCTCAAGGGATTTTCAGGAGAGGGGGATGTGCAAGGACAATGCCAACCAAGTACTGGGTCACGGACAAGGTAGGCAGCCGATTCGGACATGAGAGATGACGGAGATGGTGAAGAGGGTGAACGATGTTCACTGGATAAGGCATGTAGGTGATTGTGACCTGCAGACATGATGGCTAATCCGGGAACCTCGATATTATGTTAGGAGTCAAACACATTCGACTCACTGAAACTTATCAAGGGGTTTTGAGGATTAGAGAGCAAAATGTCAGCAGGTAAGGTTGTAGGTAGTTGCGAGCAAGTTTCTTGGTTGTAGTAGGTTGTGGAGTAGTCTCACGCAAGGTAGGTCAGTAGTAGATGGTTCACACAGGATGTTAATAGGTAGAATGAAACATAATTGATGATAGACAGACAAGATTCAAAGTGGGAGTACAAAATATCGAGGTTGGGACTCGACAGTGTCGAGTCCCACCTTATATACTGTTTCTACCTATGTATTACTAAGTCTAAGTGAGTAACTAATTTGTAAGTATTTACTGGATATGCACAGGTTTTAGAAGAGTTTTTATATTGTAAGTACGCATGTATGTCTGGCAAGGTGAAAAACATGTTAGTTGGGGGTACACGTATACTCGGCACAAGAGAAAACACATGCTGAGAAGACTCGTAATGGCGGGACTAGGGATTATAGTGTAATTCCGCGGAGTACACGGATTTTTTCAGGTTTTCCGGGTCTGTTGGTTCTGATATGCATTTGGTTGCAGTCTGAGATGTGTTCAGCTTGTAACAGAGAAACAAGACGATGCAGTGGCACTGAGGGTGCCATAACGATTTCCTGCTGTTGGAGAACTGCTTAGATAATCAAACGTAACATTTACAAAACAACAGAAATGTTGAACAGCGAGGCAAAGCCACTAATGGGCCCGAGAATTTAGCTTGATAAGGAGAACAAGTTCAGTCATTATCTGTAATTGAAGAGGTCCAATATCGAACATACCATCGAGCCTAACATTTGTTACATGTGAATATCTTCGGTCAGTATGTTGAATGCCTCTCGAGCTCCAATGAGTAATGTACCTGCCTCATGACTTGAGCCATAGCTAAAAGACATGGTGATTGTCCCCTTTTTGAAAGATTGTACACATAGGAAGACTTGTCCAATAGCTCGGATGGCAAATACACGAGTGGGTCCAAGGCAATGATTTGTAAAGTGGACCGTGTGTCATACATGATAAAGATAACTTGTAGATGATATTTCCAACATGTTGAGGTTCAGTGATGGGTATTAGGTCTGGATACACATTGAATAAGCAAGTTGGAGAAATCTTGAATTCTGTATTCCGATTTTTTAATTATATAATCAGTTCTCTAGGACCAAGAAATCCTTATGGCATTCTCACAACGAGGCAACCTCTGATGTGAGTATGCAAAAGCTTCTTGTGCTGCTTCTGCCCTTTGGCTGCTCGTCACCCGGCCTTCGGCCGGCTCCTCACAGCCCATAGCATCCAATATATTGTAAGATACATTATTTTGTATCAATATGAGGCAGTTCGTAATGGTAACATCTTCATCAGTCCAGAAGGCCCTTAACCTTTCCTCAGAATAATTCTGGCAGGCTATTACAGGGTCAATGTTGTCAAAGGGTTGGGGTGTGCTAACCATCGACAACAAAAAACATGAGCTGTTGATTGGGGAGATGATTTGCCAGTGGTCAGATTGGAGAATTATTGTAGGTTCTGCCATATAAAAATCCTAGATATGAATGTCATTAAGTGACACTATGGGCCAAATTTGTGCAGAAATATTGGGCAGGGTCAAAACCCACATTCACGCCCCATTCAAGGGAGTGACAAATACCTCTCATGTAATTGATGCCCGAGGTGGCCAGTTTAGAATGCACATCCATGCCCTACTCATTAAGTGACACATTCATATAGTGTAATTGATGTACCTGAGAATGCCCGACCGACAATATCCGACCTTTCGACATTTTGCCCATATATGGACAATGACTCACTTGTAATGAGTAACGGTCATTTCGCTGTCAAACTGACCCGATTATAGTTGAATTGCTACTGTATATAGTAATTTGGGTCAAATGTGATGGTCACATGATGTGCTGGATTAAAGTGACATGGTTTGGCATAGAAGAACGGTTTCTCCGTAAACTCCGAATCCATAACAGCGGGCAGCGAGGCGGTGGTGGAGGGTTGGAAAGAAGCGTGACAAGCGCCCAAGGGGCTCATCTGCGGAGGTGACCATTTAGGTAGGTTGTTCACATACAAAGAACCCCACCTAAATGGTCGCATCGACATGTGACATGTGGTGCCTAAGGTGGAGCAAATGTGGATGAAGAAGTAGATCATGCCTTAGTCAACTTCTCCACATCGCACCCGAAATAAACCTTTACCACCTTCAGACAAACTATGTCCTCCCCAAACCCACCACCTCCAACCCATTTCCCTTGTTTCTCAACATTTTCAGTCATGAAACAAGTCGAAACACGCCCAGAACACTTCAACAGGCGTAAAGTCATCTTGAAAATTGAATGATGTAACTTCGTTGTAGTCGTAGGTTGTTCTGCGATCTGAGATTTTGCAGTCACCTTAATTGAGTACATGTAACATGATGGATTGCATTCAGAAATAAGCACCGCTTGAAGCATGTCGAACCATTTCTGCGCATCGTTGCCTTTGGTTTCAATAACCTCCTTAAATTGGTACCGGTCGTTGAGTGCGTCCTCAACCATGCATCTTCAAGGTCGTCCATTCAAGAATTCGTTGCCATGAGCAAAGGTGACAGAAGTCAAGCTCTGGATTGAATCAAGCTTACTGCCTCGTTGCATTGCTGAACGCATATAATGCAGCGGATAGGATAGAGTGGGAGAACAAGTGTGCCATCACTGACTAGTGATTCTGGCGTTCTCACAGACTGTCGCGTTCTGACCAGCCCTCAAGCGCCCATTGGATCAACAAATAGTAATATACGCCCACACGTCGCTTCTTCTTTTTGCATGACCATGAGCCCACTTTCACTCTTGCTGAACTGCAAGCTTTTCTTGCAGCCTTTCCGAGTCAAATAGAAATATTGGACTGAATAGTCTCGCAAGATATCATATGATCTTTACACTTAGAGCTACCAACTTCAAGAAATCTACTCAGGCCTGACCAGCCTCAAGCTCAAGTCTGGAGATCCCCTCGAAATTTTGGATCATACTCCTCCTCCGTAAGTGCAGAGCAACACAGAAACTTTGTCCTCAAGATCTTTGAATCAATGTCATGATCTACAAGGAGCCTCATGTTCATCTTACTAGCACGTAGGATTTGGCCTTCATCACGGATTGTCGTAATCTCATATTTTGTACTGTACTGCAGCAATACATTATTTTTGTACATCTGTTTTTGCTTTTTCAATGCGGGAACCCAGCAAAATGAGGCAATATAAGGGAACGGCAAGGGGAAGAACCAGAACCGGGACACCAGCAAAACCAGGGCGATCTGATCGACCGCTGGTCAAACCCGTCAGCCGCGGTGAGGTGTCATCAGGCTGATGGTTGCTGGATCCTTGTTTTTTTTCTGGCAAACTCTTACATACTGATATTGGATAGTAAGTACAGTACAGTATGACTAGAAATAACTATAATTGATCAGTATGAGCACGCTTGATGAGAGGCTGATGAGATGTACCCGGTCTGACCGGCAATGGTCAGATGTGATCAGCCTGACCAACATGACCAGACATGTTCAGTCTGGCCAACATGATCACACACAGTCAATCTGACCACAATGGTCAGACACACCCAGCCTAAACGTTGAAACTACATGTATACTTGCTAGCAAGGCTAAGCGAGCACTCAAACACCTTCGAAACACACCACACACGTGTAAAGTAACACAATGAAATCTATTATCAGGTCTATAAGGTTACATAGAACTACGGCTCTACATTCAGAACCTGGCATGGAGCAACATTGCGGTTAGCTTCCATGATATCAATCCTAACAAATCAAGGTTTTAGTCAATTGTATTGATAACTAGAGGACAACTCGTGCCGATGGCACTTGAAATATCAGGACTCCGGTGCTTTTGTCTTTTTTATTTTTCTGAAACACTCATTGTTGCTCGGCCTTCCGCCAGCTCCTCCTAGCAAGTTGCTACAGGGATGATGTATTGAAGATGAGATCCGAGAGTCCATATACCACGTCGAACTTGCCGTAATCAACTGGTGGCTGCAAAATTCATATCTCGCAATAGCAACATATGGGAGGTCAGAGCCTGCAACTTAGTTTAGTGAACTCGATGCAGAGATTCCAGGGAAGTAATAGTAATTGAACTTTATGTTTACACTGTACGTGATAGTCTGAACACATGGGATATCACTTGCAATGTAAGACAAACATAAGACTAACAAAGAGGAAAGCACACGCTATATTAGAGGGTAAAGAGAAGGCTACGCCATCTGAGAAACTTCCAGTCACGCCATGTCCATTCTCCACCAAACAATCCACCCACCCTCCTTTATACATGCATTGCAATGCAGTCATTGGACCTCCATGCCGCCATTGAGATAGCAATGATTCAGAGGATAAGGTGCTGCTACTGACCAGTTGTGAAAGGGATAGGGACGTGGCAGTAGCCCAGGCACCCATGGCCCGCAGTACACAGATAACTGATTGGACTGCGACGTTCGCTTTTGAATCCTTTACTTTCCCACACAGTGCAATGCAGGGGTTGCTGAATGTTCACTATCCTCTTGATACCATAGAGAGTGGCCTGACAGATCCGTGTAGCGACATAATTTGAGAATAGCTGTTGGATTGTGAAGATGTAGAAGCGGAAGAAGAAAGTGACAATGACGGGGTGGGCATCTGAAAAAGGTTTGATTAGGCGGAGGGGAGGGGGCAGTAAGCAGCACAGATCCGTACATGAGGATTTGGCAATGGAAGTGAGGTGGCAGCATGTTGATTATTCTGCTGTGTTTGCTTTCGTACTCGGTATTGTTCCCATCTTGCCTTCTGGGCGAGACTACGACGGTGGATGGTCGAGGGTGTGGATGAAGATGGCGGCTGGGTAGATTTTTTTATCAAAGGAATGTCAGTTTGCAAAATGGGTGATGGTAGGTTTCTGGACGTACTGGGTTATTCGCATTGTCAACTCTTTGTTTCCTGGGACGTCCACATCATTGGGTGGTAGGATTCTGGAGGGTATTCACCTTCTGTATTTCTACATTGAGGTGCAGAGTCTGAGAGGGAACGTACCGGCGTATGAAGACCAGAGGTTTCTCCCATATTTGTCACTATTGGTGAACAGTTCATGCTCGCAGTTGAAGCATTGAGGGAATTGAGGGAACTAAAAAGGAAGATGAGTGGTCGTATCTGGAAGCAAGAGAGGGTTCCTCACTCACAGCATGATTCTTTGACGCCAGTCGTGTATCAGGTCATGGAGGTGGAGGGAGAAATCATACCCACAGGGTGTCTCACCTGATAATGGGCAACAGCCAATCAGGTTTTTTAGAGCTACAGTAGCGGCAAAAATTGATGTCCCCCCCCCAAATAAGGAAAGGGGCTCCACAGGCGGGGGAAGGCGTTGCACTACCATGTGTTTTTGACCTATCTCCCACATGCCTTCCCTGCAATCCCCTGCCTACAGAGCCCCTTTCCTTATTTGGGGGGGGACATCAATTTTTGCCGCTACTGTATGACTTTTGCTGACCAGCCAATCAGATTTTTTAGAACGTTTGACTCTGGTTACGTTAGCTTTATGCTTTATTCTATTGTAGATATACAAATAGGAGGACGTACCTGGTTAACAGTACTGAGGTTGAAACAGTGGCGGGTCAGGACACTGAGCGTGCGCCGTGAGGCAGGCTTTGAGGTGGCCGTGAGTTGTCGACAACTAAAACAGGTTGGTCAGCCTTGACGACAGCGGAGTAATGTTGACTAGTGAAGAACCTAATAGAGTCGGTGACTGTGACCACAGTTACGTGCGAGAATGTACCCAACTCTGACGGCCTTGTTGCCCTTAAAGATGACACTGTTCACTCGGGTGTTTGCGCTATCTGAGGATGATCAGCATCAATTTCTGTTGCCAACATGAAAGAGAATGCGCACCACGTACAAGTTGTTCGATGAAAAAAAGAACGTACCCTGACAGTCACCTTCATCACCAGTGACAGAACCCTTGCCTCCTATAACCGGTTGCACAGGCGGCTTCCACTTTGGCCTATCAGGCTTTGGCAAGGACAACCCAGGCAGCAGGGAAGAAGGCATAGGATTGAGGTGGCTGTGAGTTGTGGATAATTGGTTGTCTGTGCTAAAAACCAAGTGCATAGAGTCAGGTTGTGTTTCTGTTGCACAAAGTAGAGACACTGATGTACCTGGAAATAGGATTGCTGGCCTATATGACGCCGGCGGTCCTACAAAATATAGATGTTAGCCATAGTGGTGATGTGTAGCTATGTTGACGTACCTCTTTGCCATAGTTTCTAGCTGTAGTGGTGGGGAACGTTGCGCTCGATCGCCATTTGAGGGTTTGAGGACACAAAGATCCGTTGGGAGGTTGGGACGGGAGCAGGGTGAGAGTTACGGCTTGAGGGTATGAGAGATGGTGGTGGTAGGAGAGCAAGAGGCAATGGGGGAGGGAGGAAAGGAAGTCGGGAATTTATAGGTTGGGGCAGCGGAGTTTGAAAAAGAGTCGCGTCACTTTGGCTGAGCGCGTTTGAGGGGGTGCGGTAGCTGAACGCTGAACGAGTAGGCCAAGGCTTCCCTTTTGGCGGTAGGACCATCCAAGTGATGAGATCATGCTAATAAAAGAGCACTTGGTGCCAGGTAAGCAACTAGAACACTGATGGAAACACTTACAGGTACCTCGTACTCAAACGTCCAGTCCTCGCGCACGTGGGTCACATTGGCGAGCCACTCCTCAATGAGAGAAAAAGTGTGCTTCAAATCATGAGTCTGATTGAGCTATCTCAAGGGACAACCTCCCTCTATCTGCCTTCACTGTTCTTGTTTCTCAGTACCATTCCACCCATAACAAACTCTACCTCTGTTTTTGACACCCACCAACGTCCACTGTTTGCCATTCTGGTGGGGTATTCCTTCCCGTTGTAATCTCCATCTGGAATTCAATGATCATGGTCAGCCGAGAAAACAATTAAATATATGCTCTCACCTCTGATGAATTTCCGAAGGACACCACAATGGTGGTGGTCGAGTGTCAAGAGGTGCATAAGCGCCGAGTGATCTCTCACGCAATTTCAGCGGAAAGCGCTGGAATTACGTGGGAGTCCGGCAATCATCCCGAGCGCCCCGACTTTCTAGACCAGGATGAACAGGTAGTCTGAGGCTACGGCCATACCTGGAAAGCACGATAACCATTCTGTGAATTGATGATGAATTCTTGAGCAGTGAATTGTCAGTCGTCAGTCAGGCGAGTCCACTCTGGTGCGACCTGACGAGACGCAGCTCATTCTTGAATGCTCTGATCAGCGGCTGATTGCACCATGATAAAATCATTTTAATCTGATGTTATCACATCAGCTACTGATCGTTCTCTTATCAGACTCCCTCATGCTTTCGAGACTTGCTCAGCGCCTCGCCATGTCATGCTCAACGTATAATCATACTGAACGTGGGTGATCTTCATATGTACATGCACAGCTATTCTAATCTAACCTTTACAGCCTATGTTCAGCCACGCACACTCTATCCCTCGCTGATAGACCAGGTCAGGGGATGATCAGATCCCCATGGTTTCGCTGGCGGAGTATTACACTTTTCGGGGCCTCGGATCAAACAGGAGTCGCGGTGATGGTGCTCACGGGACAGGAAGTTGAGAGTGCCAACAACGGAGGCAGATGCGAGCAGGACACGTCCATCAGCTGAGCCTTGGGATTACATCAGTGAGCCCAGGGGGAGATCCGGACTCGGGGCGCGGCCCAGTCCGGCGGGAGCAGAACGCCGTATAAACGGGGGAGTGAACATGACAGGGTCTGTCGGGGGATATTTGGCGTTGGACCATATCTGGGCGCGACTCAGTGAGTCAAGTGCAAGTGTAGACCACGTCCGTACTTCAGCCACCACTTTCTTCGAGCCTTTCCACACCCCTATTCGTGCTAGCACATCGGCCGAAGAAGGTCGAAGATGTTGATCGTGCCGCCAGCACGACACCATGAGTTCCCACATCGCATCGGTAAGTTCAGGGACATCCACTGGCCGATCTGGGTGCTCCTTGCGAACTATAACGGCGAGGATGACTGCCGGATCGCGCAATTGGTGAAACGGAACGTTTCCAGTAAAAATCTCGAGGGAGCTCAGGAGATAACATGGCTAGAATATGGGATACACACCTCGTAGCAGACACAACCATATGCATAGACGTCACTGGTTTTTGACGTCGTAGTACCAGTTGAAGACGGGTCCGGGTCCAAAAGTTCAGGCGAAAGCCAGCGCATTGTTCCTTTTGGGTGAGTTGTGGAGGTAGAATGTTGAGTCGTATGATTCTCTGCAACACGTGACAATCCAAAATCTCCGATGCATGCACTTCCATCCGCCTTTATTAAAACATTGACCTTGTAGACGAATTAAGCGGTCTAATGTAGTAAGTTTGGGAGGGCACATACCCCTTTCAAGTCCCCATGGACAATCTCTTCGCCATGTAGATACGAGAGGCCTGCAGCGACGTCGTGTGCCTATTTGTATTTGAATTGTGAGGTCGAGACACAGGGTCCGGGCGTGTAGCCATACCAATGAAAGATGGTCGACCTCCTCTCTTGGAGTTTCTTTAAGATAGCGAACTAGATCGCCCTTGTCCATCCATGGCGATACCAAGCATAGCTCTTCTCGGTCATTGTCGAGATAATACATGCCCAAGAAGGGCAAGAGATGGGGATGGCTCAGATGCTTCCATACAATGGCTTCTCGCATGTAATCCTGTTCTCTCTCTGAATAGAGCGAATGTGAATGAAGAAGTAGGGCATACCTTGGTCAACTTCTTCACATCGCACCCGAAAAAAACCTTTATCACCTTCAAGCAAACTATGTCCTCCCCAATTTTCCCTTTCCATACGTCTCCGAACCCACCACCTCCAACCCGTTTCCCTTGTTTCTCCACATTTTCGATCACGAGACAAGTCGGACAGCGCCCAGAATGTTTCGACAGGCGCAAAGTCATCTTGAGAATCGAATAACGCCGCTTGGGTGTGATGGTAGGTTGTTCTGCGATCTGAGATTTCGCAGTCGCATTGATTGAGTACATATTATATGATGGATTTCATTCAGATATACGCACCAATTGAAGCATGTTTAACCATTTCTGCGCTTTGTCGCCCGTGGTTTTAATAATCTGCTCATACTGGGCCTTGTCCTCGAGTGCCTCCCGAACCATACGTTGTGCGCCCCCAACCAAACCTCGTGCGTCTCTATCGACGTCTCTCGTCTTTTTTGGCATGAGCGAAGGTAATGGGAGTCGAGGTCGAAGTCGAATTAGGCTCACTGTTGCCTCGTTGCATCGATGAACGCCTATAATGCGGATATAGGATAGAATGGGTGAACAGGTGTGCTATCACCGGTTACTAGTGATTCCGGCGTCCTCAAGTCGCGTTCTAAGTTCTGACCAACCCTCAAACGCCCATGGGATCAACAAATAATGATATGCGCCTACAAGACGCTTTTTCTTTTCGCATGACCATGAGCCCACGTTCACTCTTTCCGAACTGCAAGCTTCTTTTGGAGTCAAACAGAAATATTGGACAGAAAGTCTCGCAAGATATCCTATAATCTTCACGCCTGGAGCTGCCAACTTCAAGAAATCTACTCAAGCTCAACCAGCCTCAAGTTCGGGACCTCCTCGAATGTTTGGACCATTTGCCTCCCCCGCAGGCGCAGAACAACACAGAAACTTTGTCTCCAAGATCTTTGAATTAATGTCGTGATTTACGAGGAGCCTCATGTTCATCTTACTTTGGCCTTTTTTTGTTGTTCAGCAGGATAGGTAACTGACTGTGAGACAGCTCTTTTATTCTCCGTAGAAGTTCGGTACTAAGTGTTAACTCAAATTCCTGAGGACAGCCAGACTCGGAGGATGTCTGACGGAACTCTTGTTAGTACATCGGCTGGCACCTTCCGTCACCGGTCACTAGAATACCACCAATTCCGTACTGAGTCGATCGACGATGAATCACCCTCACTCGGCCTCACTCTGGAAACTGCGAGTGTACTCATCCTCTATGTCTGACCGAGTCCTTCGGGCTCCTTTATCGCTGGATAAAACTCCACCATCTCAGACCCTGCCCGTCCCTCCGGCGTCGATACACGCGAACACAACAGTCGGCAGTATCTGGATTCTGAGTTCTATTGTAGAGCTGTCCACTCCTGATTCACCCTTAAGTACTTATCGGCTTCAATCTCCACGCAACGGGATCTCAAATGATGCACAGCTTTTAGGCTACTCCGGGTCGATCAAACGGCCCAACCCAGTTTTTCCGTTACCGAAATACTTATCAAAGCAACACATCCAGGAAAGACCGCGATGCGAGAAGATGTGTAATCAATGGTGCCACTACCACTGGTCGGATTTCTGCAGGCTGCGATCGACCCCATATAAAGTCTGTGTCGATGGCCGAAGGTAGAAGCAGAAATCACCAATAATCCTCCTTTCCACGAACAAGAATGTCCAAAGTCAACCAATCTGTCCTCATCGTACGTCTCTTCTGCTCCCCTCACCCTCAAATTGTACCTTCTAATCGTTCATTCAGGTCGGCGCAGGACCCTCAGGTTTGCTCGAAAATCCCCAAGCCACTGTTTCTTCGATTCCTGAATATCTTCCCCATAGGTCTCGCCCTCGCCCTCTTACTCCTCCGCAACGGCCTCTCCGTTCGCATAATCGAGAAGAATGCTCACTTCGCTCGCGGCCAACGAGGAGCCGGTATCATGGTACCTTTACTCAAGCTATCTCATCTACTCGTTACACTCACGGAAAACGCGTCGAACAGCCACGAACCCTCGAACTCTACAAAATCTTAGGAGTCCTCTCCGAATTTGAGAACCTCGAGGTGTCACCTATTCCTCCAATGAGGACCTTCACCTCTCCAGAAGGCGATGGTCCTGTTTCCCAAACCCATTTCATCGAGAAACTTCCAGATCAACCCAACTATCACAGAGTAAGTCTGTGTTAGCTCACACTCTCACTCAACACTCAATCTCACATTGCCACCGTCGTGCAGTTAAACGGTTTCGGAATTGGTCAAGACGATCATATGGCTTTTCTTGGAGGCGTCATCGAATCGGAATACGGCTGCAAGGTCGAGTTCTCCACTGAACTAGTCAAGTTCGAACAAAACGAGACCAACGTCGTTGCCTACATCAAGAGCTCGAACAGCGAGGCTGTAGAGGAAATCAAATTCGACTATCTAGTCGGAGCGGATGGGGCGCGTAGCTCCGTTCGAAAAGGGTTGGGATTGACATTCCATGGTGAAACATTTGAAGAGAATACGTTCTTGGTTGGTGATATTGAAGTGAAGAAAGGGTGGTCGGATGAGGTGAGCAACGACTGATTTCCCCGCCTCGTTATTTCTTGCGGCCCTTCTGATACTGTGTGACCCGGAACCGTAGTACTGGAACGCTTGGGGGAACACAAACACGAGATTGTACGTCAAGTATCGTATCTTCTGGGCCCCATTATCAGTCTGACAGTTATACCCAGCGTGACGCTTCGTCCATACAAAAGGGGTGGAACCAACTACAATTTTTTTGTGATTGGTGGCGTCGAGATCGATCATGACAAGGCCCTCGTCGACCGCGACTATCTGGTCGAACAGATATATACGACAATCGGGAAGGACAGAGATCTGGAGTTTGGAGGTGTCGTAGCGAATGCTATATGGACGTGCGCTACCGAATTTTTTGTGCCATCATACAAGAATTCTCACTAGCTTCTCCATCTTTAGCGCAAAGGCTCGCATGGTAGAAAGCTATGGGACTGGCAGGGTGTTCCTCGTTGGAGGTACGTCACTGCGAACCTTGTCCGGACGACCTCCCCACTGACATGGCCCGTTCTCAGACGCCGCTCACATCCACAGTCCCACCGGGGCTCAGGGTCTGAACTCGGGTGTACAAGACTGCGTGAGCCTACATCCCATCCATCATTACCGAGTACTGACAATCGAATGATTTCACCTCCAGTTCAACTTGGCTTGGAAACTCTCCCTCGTCCACAAACAACATGCTCCTCAATCCCTCCTCGAATCATACACCGCCGAACGCATCCCCGTCATCTCCAATATGCTCAACTTCACAACTGACCTTATGCGTCAGGCTTTCTCCCAAAACGGCACAACTCTCGGCTTGATGAAAGATAACAAAGCATTCGACATGCGACAGCTCGGAATCAACTACCGTGCCAGCCCAATCGTCTTGGATGAGTATTACGAGGGAGCACCGCAGGAATCCGTAGATCCTTACCGAGATGGTCACGATCTGAAAGCCAGAGCAGGGGACCGTGCACCTGAGGCTCCGGGTCTTGTACGAATTCGGAAAGGAGAGAAGGTCACCATGGCGTTGTACGACCTCCTTGACGTGACCTCGCATACAGTGCTCATCTTTGGCGAACCTGGTTCAGATACCCAGGCGGTACTTGATCACGTCAAGTCGTACCCACAGGGAACCGTCAAATGTGTCGTCGTGCTTCCACAGGGCTCAGATGTCTGTCAGGGGTCGTTGGGGAAGGAGAACATTATTGTTCTGGATCAGGAGGGGCATGCGTACAAGCATTATCATGCTCTAGAGAAGGAGCAACGAATCGTGGCGATTAGGCCGGATGGGGTAAGCACTTGGATCGTCCTTGATGCTACCTGGTTCTCAAGTTTGTTAACAACAACTTTTCTTCTTTAGTACATTGGTGCAGCCGTGCGTGGACAAGAAGGCCTCAAGCGTTATTTGAGTGGATTACTCGTACGCAGGACCTGTCCCTTGAAACGACTACTTGGAAAGAATTAGGCTCGGATTGTAACGTCCCGACGGAGTGCAGTGAGATGGGATCCTACGCATCATCCGACCAGAGAAACGAACACTCAGACTCGACTCCTCATAGAACACAGGATTAGGTTACTATATTACTATCACGATCTGCTTATTATATATGGACTTTGATGATTTGTTCAATGGGTACAAGGCACCTAAGTAACGTTCAAACGATCGGATGGGGAGTTCCCATCAAGTTCAAGGAGACAACCGAGATCCTCACCCCATGGTCCCTCTCCAAAACCCTCGACAGGTCATAAGTCTTATCTAGAATCGCATCCTTCCATTCGCTCATCCACATATTCAACTCCACCAGACGAAGCGAAGCAACGGCTGACCCTGCGGGCATCAAAGATCTTGACTGAACCATCTCCACGAACATACGGTCTTCATTGAAATGCCTCCCATGAACAAAGAGACTGATGGATCGCAGTTTCGGTAGGAAGGGTGGGACCGAACGATCCTTCTTGATTAACAACCGGTCTAAGAACGCCCTCGTAATACTCTGGTGAAACGAGGTGTTATGATCACGAAAAAAGCTCAGGAGCTGGTAAGGGGCTTTCGATCGATGTTCGGTGACCACTAGTTCCTCCAACAAGGGCGCCAGCTCCAAGAACGCGAGCAGGTCCTCCGTTCTGATTGGCAGGTTCATTATACTCAAACTCCTAAGGTTGCCCCGAGTGTTCGAAGCGAAGGATGTCATGACATTTCGAGGCCAATTGAAGACGTTGAGGTCAAAGTGAGGATCCTCGGCGTAGATGGTGAGGGAACGTAGCGAAGGGGCTTTTACCGCAGCAAAAAACGAACCGATTAACGCGTTGCCTGGTTCACCGTCCCAATCAACACAAGCTACGTCGATGAATATGGATTCCAACTCCTTGCACTCCACCGAAGGCTCAGGCTTGTCAGGTTTCTGATAGACTGGACGATGGAACAAATCGAGGCCGTCCTCGTTACGCTTGATACCACGAAATTTGAGGGATCGAAGATGCACGCAGCTGCGCATGATATCCGTCCAGGGAATGTTGGTAGCGACTTCGAGGATGAGTTCCCAACTCGTGGGCATGTAAGGAAGAATCTCTGGGTATTCCTCCGCGTATTCGTAGCTCAGAGTAAGCGTCGTTAGGTTCGGGGCATATTTGAGGACCGAATAGTACGTGATAGGAGCAGCGAGGAAGGCCATTGGGATGGAAACGTCTTCGAGATTCGGAAGGTGTGGAGGGTCTTCATATTCGATCTCTGAGAAAGTCCTCCAAAACGGTATGTACTCCGAGGTGGATAGAGTCTATGTTGCAGCTGTTTCCATAATCGTAGGCCACTCTGGAAAATTTCACTGCTGACCAATCGGACCCACCCCACAAACTCCCATCTGCTTTCTCCAGTTTTCTCTCGCCTGGACCAGTCACGAGCGGCATGGAGCTTTATGACGACGCGTCGAGGAGCGCGTTCGCAATGTGGTTGGTGGCTGCCCACCGTGAGATGGGACCAGATTGGTCAGCCTCAAAAGTTTTTGAAAGCGGCCTAGAATTATGGAAACAGCTGTGAAACTGGGGCAACGGTCGGCATGTTCCGCGATGAGGAGCAGGAGTATCCAACATACTGTATCCTGACCACGTTGAGCCTGATGAGTGAAAGCGACGAAATTTGTGACGGTGCTGTGATTAGATGTCCAGTCACGTCGAAATTCTGTGACACTTCCTCTTTCGTTCTCAACCACCATCTGCAAGGGCGGTCTTTATCCCACATCCGGAGACACTTCATGAGAGAGATACGGGATGATGAACATCTTGCGTAAGCCTCGCATTCTCACTACTATGTGTCTCCAAGCTGATTGCAAGGGTATCAACAGTCTCTACGACTCCAAGCAGCGGTCAGCTATCTCCATATCGGTTCAAATGAGGAAGAGGAAAGGGAAATGGATGCTGGCGAATTCGTTGTGAGTACTAAGAATCTTACACCTTGGGCGTCGAGCTCACCTGTTCGTGGTTATAAATAACAGTAACGAAGATTCGTTTATACCTTGGATGCTGGGGGCATATTTAATTATCACCACCAGTTCGAAACTGGGAAAGAGTGGGACTTTGGATATCCTTTAAGCCTACTCAAACTTGGCGAAAGGCCCTTCAGGTGATCACAACCGTCATGTCCGAGATGAGCCTTTTTTGACGCTTTTTGGGATGGCCATAATCATTAGAGCATTCTCGGCTTGTCTCAAGGTTTCAAGCGCTGCCGGCAAAAAACCGAGGCTTTGCGCTCGACTGCCGCGCTGAACTGCTCGAGCGCATGGTTGTCTCATACATCCATCCTTCAATGTACCAACCGGAAAATTCGTCATCCCCCGAAGTTGACCAGAACACAAAGCGTTTAGTCTGCGATATCAGCTAGAGGCATGATTCGCGCCATCTTTTCTATCGGGTCTCTCAGCGCTAAGATGCTATGTTCGGTTCAAGAATGTCACACCAACCGCTTGCACTGGAGGTGGAGGTGGAATAATTCGCGGGTTCGAAGGGCCCTCGACATAAGCATATCCTTGATTGGGAAAGTGGATGTACATGTGGAGGTCGGGTGTCTCTGACCGTGCATGGGAAGTAGGGTGTCGGATGCGGATTCGTCTAATAATGGACGTAGTAAATCGTGAGGAGGGGCTGTGGCAGAAATGGAGTTCGAGTGCCTAGAGAGGCGATATGCGATGACGTGCCATACTACCATGGTGAGTTTTGTGCTTTCTTCTAACCGCTCTGTTACTCATCGTTTATCGATAGTATCCACGATATTGTTCTTCGAAGCATGCCAACCTCGTCGCGTGGACCTTTCCCTCCCCTATTCGAACCCTCGAACGACTGTTTTTGGTCTCCTGCTTATCCGTCTGGCACTCTTGTCGAGCTTGCATCGCCCTAGCTTTGTCAGTCGCAACTGGCTATTGCAATGGTAGTACATCATCGACGAGAGAGCTCGCCTTGCACACCCAACCCATCTACACACTTGCCGTCGAGCGAGATGTTGGGGTTGAAGGGTCCTCTCTCGCCTATCCTTCCCGGTTAGATCGCCCTTTTCTGCGTTTTGCTTCAGGGCCAGCTAAACCATGGCCATGCCCTTGCAGTCGTACCCCTGCGGTAGATATCCCCGTCGGCAGACTTCTATCGATAACATCAATAATATTCGAGTCTTCATTCGAAGTACGACGTTCCACATTCTTCGCTTCCTTTCGATCTTCTACCCGTCCATACATGGTCCACGTTCGACGGGTTTCTACATGCCATCGCTCTGGCAAAGGTTACAGACGAGTTACAGAGCTCCGTCTCTGGGGTGAGGGATTACCTGGTTGTGCTTGGAGTGCAGTGTGGCCAGGTACGGAGCTAGCGCGATGAATGAGCCTAAATGCCCAAGGGTCTGGTTCAGAACCTTCTTCGGAGCTCTGGTGCGCTCCCCGCTCCTCTACGGTCAAAACTATGATTTGGAAATGGGTAGATGGCGGTGTTTGGTGGTGGTCGCGGCGATGCTTCGAACGAAGAGGGACAAGATGGGCTACTAATGTTGGCTGTCTGTCGAGTATAGTGCTACGGTATGTTTCCTCTAACGTGCTCCGTTGAACGTCGCTGATGGGCTTACCCTTTCAGGCATCACGCTCAGTTTTTGCGTCTCTTCCCTCCCATAGGCCCAAAGCTAGATGACCGACGGATGTTGTTCCCTCTCCGCGGTGCCGACTCGATCTTCAAGCTAGCGTACCTGAGAGATGTCCTCTTTCTCTGTTGATAAGGCTTCGCCCTTTGCCATGACTGGACGGAGGAAAGCTCAAGACTCCTGGAAGTGACCTTTGGTTTGGTGTCAAGCTGAACCGGATTGTCGAGAGTTCTACTTGGGCGTTGACCGGACGAGACGAGTCACGAGTTCATGCGCGTTAGTAACTACAGTGTCTTTGACGTTCTTCGTTGGTGGTCATCCGAATTCTAGCTCATTAGTGAACCGCACGCTTCACGATTCAGGGAAAGTTTGACTTGTTTCGACGTTTGCGAGGTCTGGTGTTGTAGGTTAGACATTCGGAAGGACGGGCATCACGAGAGGGCTGAAAGATAAGTAGGCTTTGTGTCACCAGACCTCGTTTTTTTTGGTTTTTTCAACTTCTATCCATGCGCTCCCTACTTTAAGCAGACTTGCCGTCGGGAGACAAGTATACCTTCCTATTTTCGTAAAGACACGCTTCATAGTACCACTTCGGCCCGCCTTCCTACCGCCCGCCTAGCTCAATCGGATAGAGCGTCAGACTCTTACGCTGAGACGGGTGATCTGAAGGCTGCGAGTTCGACCCTCGCGGTGGGCTATGATCCAAGAGTCGGAAGATTTTTTTGTTTCATCTGCCTGCCAGATACCAACGATTCCTACGCTCACATTCCTACTTCCCGAGCATCCGATGTCAACCAAACTACATTAAATCTCGTGGTTATTTCAGCTCGATGTATTATTACCTCTGTCAGAGTCTGTAGTTCCTGGACTGACGTTCATGAGTTCCATGTATGTATTTAGACTGTTACAATTTGAGTCCTAGATTTTCTGATTACATTTCAGATCTCTCTCACTATGCTGGTACCTTCAGACCCTTTTGAACAGCTTCTCGTGCGTCAATTCGGTCAACCCACGCCTAGAAAGTCGCAAACAATGAGCATTCGCATCGGAGTACTGGAGAGAGAGATCATGTTCGTACCTTCACTTTGGGATATTCTTTCGCGAGGTCGATCTCAAAGTAATGAACGAGACGAATCCTATTCAAATGAGTCAGCTTAATCGCGAAATTAGAGTACCAGAAGGGATTCTTACCAAGGGTGAGTCTTGATATCCGCGACAGTGTATTTACCTCCTGCGAGGTAATCGTGCTTGGACAGATGACCTTCTAGGACGGAAAGAAGCCGTTTGCCCTCGTTCACGTATCGATCGATGGCGTAAGGACTGCATGGAATAGTAATTTCTTGTGAGTAATGCTCTTGTGGTCAACGGCGCGCTTCCGAAGACCACTCACATCTTCTCCGTATGTCTAAGGAAATGGCCAGCCTGACCGAGCATTGGGCCTACTCCTCCGTGCTATAGGGCGACGAATGCTCAGATTCTCGAAACTACGATGATTCAGAGAGACCGAGAGACTTACTGCGAAGAACATCCACTGCAAAACCTCGCTGTACTCCCTCGGGTTTGTCTTCGGATCGAACCCAAATTTGTTCTCTTTGTCAAACTCGGCCTGCAAGTACAGCAGGATTGCGCTCGTCTCGAACACGCTGAAATCTCCATCCTTGCCTCCTGCTCCATGGTGGGTGATAGTGGGAATTCGACCGTTGGGGTTTAGTTTGAGGAACCAATCAGCTTTGACGTGTTGTTCGACCTTTCCGCGGTCGGCGTCAGCAAGTGAGAGTTTGACTGGGTTGTAGGATACACCGAGCTCTTCGAGGAGAATCGAGATAGGATGTCCGTTGGGGGTACCAGCGGTGTAAAGGGTGATTTTGCTTTCGCTGCTAGAGGAAGACATTGAGAATTGCTGAAGACTTTGGAAGTTGAAGGATGTGAAGATGCTACGTTCTGTTGGAAATGACCTTGGGACAAGTCGTTATATATGGTCGAATTTGAACAGGCTGAGTCCCTGAGTAACACTAACCTGGATAATAATTCCCGGTTTCGGCGGGAAAGAGTTGCTGGATGAGTAAAGCTCCAGCAATTGCTGATAAATGATATTTGTGAGCTCTATGAAGGTTGCATGGGTAGGAAATTCATGCTCAATCAGCACTTGAGTTTGTAGAGTGCGATCGACGTCAATCTTCAACAGTATTGCGTCAACTAGAAGTCGGCACTGTACCGAGTCGGCCAGGATGATTTGAACTGTAGCAAAGTCAAAAGATCTGACTAGTGAACGAGAGTGTAGCCTCATCTTTCAGCTAGATACAAAGTATTCATTTGGCAGCCCGGACAACTCGCGAACTTGTGGGTAGAAAAGAGGAACGAGTTATAGGATTAGCTAGTGAAAGACAAACTTCGGTCCCGTAAATGCCTCGTGGTC
Source organism: Marasmius sp. AFHP31 (assembly GCA_024721195.1). Classification (NCBI taxonomy): domain Eukaryota; kingdom Fungi; phylum Basidiomycota; class Agaricomycetes; order Agaricales; family Marasmiaceae; genus Marasmius; species Marasmius sp. AFHP31. Next base: position 38,012 of record JANHQD010003051.1, read on the forward strand.
TGGCGGCAGGCATGACCCTAATGGGTCGAGACGCGCGTCAACAAACCAAAAGACATTTTTTTCAGCACCATAGGTACGACTACGGATCCAATGGTCGTTCCTCCTCTTTTTATCAAACCAGGCGCCGAATCGTCCTTGAACCTCAAAGATACCGAGGCTGCACTTCACTACCACGTTCTCACTGACTTGGCGACAACTCGCAAGTCGTTATCCCATGTTTCATCCAAGACGCAAACCGTGATCTCGTTGTGTGCGACAACTACTATGTCTAGCGGATTTTGTTCGGGAATGCCACTCTCAGGTACCCTGTTTATCAACCGTTGTTGCTCCAGTCCTCATTGGCCTACTATATGCCGAAGTCCTTCAACATATGTTGTTCCCGACAAGTCTCGCATTCAACGCTTTTAAGATGGCAGGGTAAGATGAGACATCGGTTGGGCGGTTATAATTTTTCGAGCATCCCTGTCTGACTAGTCTGTAGTACTTTCCGGTTCTCCCTGCTTATGATCTGAATTCGGGGTCTCGGTTAGAAACACCCCACTTATGACTCTGTAGGTGAAGTATTGGGACTTGTTCCTATCGCACGACACTTTTCCCCCACGTTCAAGATAAAAGGGTGCTGCTACGAAAAAAGACCATTGGGATCAGGCGGCAGGTCAAGATGAGACCCCTGGCACAACAGGCTGTTGGGAACATGCCAATTTTCCATCACGGTCTTGACTCTCGCAAGGAATCTTGTAAGACCTGTCGCCGTCAAGTTTATTTGGGTATCAAGGGTTGTCTACTCATTCGCTGAAATAAGCTCTAGCGTAGCGCGCCCTTCACATTCCCTCGACAAGATGGAGCTCACGAGCCTTAAAGGCCCTTCGCTGGGGTGGACGCGCAATATCATCATGAGAACTAACGGTACGATCCCATTACCATCTGATGCACGTCAACTATGCCCACAAAAAGGATGACTTACGCTCGTCGATTATGACTGCTGGAGGTCCTACCTAGGTGCGACGACTTTGGCTTTCCGGGACCCAGGGATCGTTACCTCATTCGTCCAGTCTGAGAGTCTTCGACTTTCACTTCCGAGAGGGCAGTGTTATAGTCCTGACTCGCCACCGTTTGAGCGGCCGGAAGTCAGCAGATGGTGTTCACCACTTACCACTCGAACAACATGGAGATAGTGATAGGTTCTGTATTCGGCATGGGTCGGTCTCATATCACCCGTTGCATGGATTCTAACTAGAAGATCCTTTCGATTTTAGCTCATCGTTATCCTAGGGCCCTCTTCTCACACTGAGCCAATAATGGCAAGGGTGGGGTAAAATTATTCGGAGTTTGGTTCGCTCATCAGACCCTTATCCATGTTGACTTAGTTCTGAGATTTGCCTTAGATCTTGCGTAGCCAGCTACGTGTTTACTGCCTTTCAATGCAATGATCTAAACTTCATCTAAGGTCAGGATAGCTGTGGCCCTGGAGACTAGGAAAACTTCCGGGCCTTCTTACTCCAATCGAAAAGACTTCCGAGGGACGCGCGCATCTACATTTTCCGATAGTCATCAAGTCAAGATGAGTATTCCGGGACATCGTATACATACGGGTCTCTGAAAGATCACTACCCTGTCGCAGCCATCTGGATCTGAGTCGTGAGACCTGAGAACGCTATGAGACTGGTTTCAAATCTTTAACCGAGGTCCGAGGTTATGTGCTGGGGTGCGGCGGGCAGCGAGGTACGACTCACAAGAGGTCAAGGTCTGTCCCATCAATGATTGCCGTGTTCTATATCGTCTCGCGAAGCTGTTGAGTACGTTGATCGAATTGGTAGTATGGCGCAACCGTTGCACCACCCACCCACTAGTACACTTGAACAACCGCTGAACGAGTATCATTGTCGGCGGTCGCCTGGGCCTTCTGTATTACCGCGTCCACATGAGCTCCCCTGGTATGTGTTGGTACGGAACGCGGGCCTCGTCCCGTGCGTGACCGCGAGACCCGAGTGTATAGCTCACTTAAACTTCGACTAGCTAAAGTCCCGCAATATCACGACTTGCGCTCCCAGGGTCTAATCTGAAGCACAGTTCGTGGGTTGCGCGGATTTGGAGAAGTTTGAACAGGTCAAGGGCCCGGAGGATGTATGCTAACCTGAAATGGATCTCGAGCTTGAATGGCGCTGTGGCGTTTGGCTCATTTGTCGATCTTTTCCATGACATAGAGTCCAGATCCTTGTCAATGGTGTGCAATCCGGCGTGTTCGATTGATGCGAACGACATTGCAGATGACTGCGCAGTTTGAGTGCCAGACGTGGGATGATAGATCGTTCCAAGCTTGGCTTGACCCCGGGCGCCGAGGAGCCTCCGATATAACTACTCCAAATCTCCCGGGACACCATCAATCGCACTGAAAAGCTTGAAATGTTAGCTTGGGATCCATCACATGGTGTCATTGAGAGACTCAGGGCGAAGTCGAAATGATCTTGAATAATTCGAACTGCTTGGTGGCCTAATGGACTCGGAGAATGCCGTTCGGGAAGTTCCGACAAGGTAACAGAGTGAAAACTCTGGGAAGACCTCCAGATCCCCATGTAGCGACCGTTCTACTCACAGTCTCATGGCTTACCCACTCCGACCTCCGACATCTACCACCGTTCTTGGGCTTGTCCCACTCCAAATTACATATTATAGAACCACCAAAGGCCCCGGGTCCGCGATGGTCATATTAATACTCATATTATGATCCCAGCCGACGCTGAGCCAGGTCCCAACATCACAATCAGACAGCTTTGTGGCCGACTGATCCTCGAATGAATTCTCTGAACTTTGTATGGTCGTGCTCACATCTGTTACAACCATTGTCAAAAAGGCAAAAACCGACTGATACCGCAGGACCTGGTGTCATCCCCGACGCCTTCATATCTCCGCTCCCGCTTTGACGATGATGGTCAAAGACAGCGTCGCAGCGCCCTGGTTTTAGATATCAGGCTGTGGAGCATCTGTGGGAATGATGTACAGCAAAACCGTATCTCCCGAGATCCCATTGTAGCCAAGCACCGAACTACAGCTTTGACTTGAGGGGTTACTTCATTTCCACTGTTCCAGCGATGGGTAGGAATGTGACTGGAATCAAGCGCCACTTAAAATGCTGACCACATACCGTACTTACAGTCAGACTTCATTGTCGCTGATCATGTTTCCGAATCCTTCAATAGGAAAGCTATCGCCGTGGCTCGTTCAGGTCCTCCAAGGGGAGAACCACGTGTATGCTCACGAAATCCTTGCTGCTGGTCGGACCTACCCGCTGGGTATACATTCACCCCGGCCGACCTCCTATTAAACAATGAATGATTTACATGTGCTGATAGTAAGTGACGACAGATCCACGTAGCTGCCTACGGAAAGGAACAAGGGATTGGTCGATATAGATTTATCTCGTGTGAGCCCGTCAGGCTCGAGTAGTACCTCCAGTACCGAATGTGTGGCCCGGACATAGTCCGGGAAGAAGCCATTGTCAAAAAATTGGCCATGTACGTGAGGGCTTGATTGTGGCGTGTAGTTCGAACGGTATGTTTTTCAGAAAAAACATTCATCTGTTGTGATTGATGTTGGTTCCCATCTCACTCTGCTTGATGGATTCATCATTGCGGGATGGCGCACTCGTACTCGCTTTGACTTGATGGGAGTACGTGAACGTTTATCTGGGCGTTGTTGTGGCTTGATCGTTCGATACATCGGCACCAATAATTGTGTCAGTACGTACTGGTGGTGAGTCTTCGATGAGGTAGTCTTTGCATGGACGGAAAGGGTAAGGAACATTCGAAAACTCTATTGCCCCAGAGCGTCTAAAAATGCGTACAGGATATGCGGAGTTGCCGGAGGCCGGGAGGTAGATTTCGTATGTTCTCAATTGTCCCCGGGAAGACTGTAATCCGAGTCCAAGCTCGGCATACAAAGTAATGAAACTTGTGGTCGGAGAACCTGAACTCAAGGCATGATAGTGTTCAGTTTTTCAGGGTTTTCATAGTGGTCGAGAAAGCGCTCTGTGATTCTGTAGGGCCAGCGATCCTTTGCCGAGGTCTCAGTATTTCGAAATCACGTCGACAGCTTGGACCACTGATCGAGCAGGAGTATCTGAAGGCAGGAGTACCAGACGCCTACTTCATTGAATATGGCAGGCCTCGGTCTGACCAGACTTTGTGATCGCAAGTAATGACTGTGAGCTGTAACGTTCTTATGATGAGCTCGAGGCCCTCG
>JANHQD010003052.1:0-18759 GCA_024721195.1 Marasmius sp. AFHP31
CTGATAAGGGGCCCGAGGGGAGTCAGGTTGGGCAGAGGATTATACCGGAGGAGCCGATGGCGATGATTTTGAATATGGGGATAAGTAGTGAGTATTGTGTTTCGGTCCTGTGGGCTTTCTTTTTTTCCCCCCCTGCGTGTCGCGCTCGAGCGAGGTCACCTGTTTCGGGGGGAGCTTATTGCTCGTACCTACCCTCTTTCTCTCTCGCGGCTACGTTCACGCTCGCTCGCTCGCTCGTACCCCACTTCCCTTCGCGGCTACTGTTTCTAGTTCACCCGCCCTTTATACCGACCTATCTTATCTTCTCATTTCTACTCACCTCGTTCGTTCGTTCGTTTCGCTAACAACTTTCCCCTTCAGAAAACTGGGGCGCCATCGACTTCGACACCCTCATCTTCCCAGCTGAGATGCAATTCGACTACATCCGGATATACCAACGCGAGGGGCACACGAACATCGGGTGTAACCCTAAGGACTACCCGACGTCGGACTATATTCAGAGGCATTTAGAGGCTTATTCGAATTGGGAGCAGGTTGACTGGAAGGACGGGACGCCCAAGAATAAGCTGGTGAGTTTTCGTTGCTTTGATTCTTCTTTGCGCGGGGGTGCTGATATGCGTTTCTTTTAGTACGATGGCTGCGCCTAGACCCGGACCCCTTGCAAGACCGTCATTACACTACACTACACTACAACCCACCACCGCCCATCTGTTTATACCTCACTACACACCACACACCACACGGACATTACCTTGCCGCTACAGCTACTTAAACCCATTTGCATTCGTTCGCTCTCTCTCGCTCATTGCCATCATTATCACTCCGTTGCTCGCGCTCGCTGCTTCATCTTTTCCCCCTTCCCCCCCCCCCCACGCACATACTATCGTTCTTTAACTTAACCGCTCCTTTCTTGTACTGACTGTAACGGGGTTTGGTGGGTAGATCTAAGGCTTTTCTCGTTCTTGTAGTTGCATATACATACAGTATCTTGAATATAAGTAAGAATGAATCTACGTGCTACGAGTTCGCCTAAGCTTTGTGGGTCCGTATTGGGTCGAAATATGGAGGTCTTGGGTAGGTGGTCTCAGGATAGAACGTAATCTCGGAGGCTTAGGGCTTGGCTTCTCAGCCAAGACCCTAAGAGTGCGGGGCGTTGTAGGTCCATGGGTACCTGGAATATGTGAAGTCTTGGGTTCCCGGAACGTAATGTCAGGCTTGGGCTTAAGACAAGCCAAGAGTGTGGGGGCGTTTGTAGGTCCTAGTTCTCGGCTTGAGGCAAGAATGCGGGTGGCGTAGAGGCCTTGGGGAGAACGTCATGATTTGTAGGTCCATGTGTAGTCGAAATATGAGGATTTGGGGCTGTTGGAGATTGGCGTTGAAGCTCAAGCCAAGGGTGAAGGGGAAAGATTAAAGTGTGTATAACCACGGTATGAGAGCTATCTGCAACGACTCAATATGTGATGCGAGAAACGTGCCGCCAGTCGAGGTCTTGGGCAGGCGAACGACGGATGACATGATCCACGCGAACGAACAAGCTCATACGTCCATATGACCACTATATCGGGGTCTCGGATAGGCTTGCGACAGACAAACCAAGAGCGCAAGGTGTTGTAGGTCCATGTATAGACTATAGTCAAAATACGAGTATAATAATAGAGTACGACGTGGGGCAGTGGGCCATCTACAACGAAACCAAATAATTAGAACGCGATGTACAACCATGTATATAAAGTCCATGACCATGAAAAATGTTCCTTTCTTAAGTACTTATAATACAACTGGATACCCGTAACCCAACGAATGTTCAATGAGTGTAGTGAGCGAGCGGAAGGAGTTCGATACGTATACGAGAGCAAGGTAATAGTTACGCAATAGAATAATGTAGGGAAGAGGGAGGGAGGGAGGAGGATCGGAAAACACTAGCAACCTCCATCGTACTATAAACCAGAAGATTGCGGTCAGAACGGCGTACGATCAACCTTGCTTCCGAGAAGCCACTCACCAGACGATTTTTGGGCTTTTCGTACTCCCAGAGGGTCTTGTTTATGTCTGAAACACGAGAGAAAGTCAGAACACCCCACGAGCCGCAAGTAGGGTCGAACGTACTGGTGTACTGATCCATATGAAGGTTAATATAATCCTTCGTCGGATAGTCCGGTGGACTACACCCTATATTGGTATGTCCTTCCCTCTGATACACACGAACATAGTCAAACATCATCTCCGCCGGGAACACTAAAGTGTCGAGTTTTGGTGTTGCCCAATTCGCTAGATAACAAAAGTGATCAATACCCGTGGACGGAGACCGCGCGAAGTGATACGCACTACTCATCCCCAAGTTGAAAACAATCGACATGGGTTCCTCTGGGATAATCCTCTGACTGACACCGCTCCCAGTGATACCTTTGTCAGGGCCGACAGCTGGAGGTCGTAACTGGACGGAAGGAACGCCGTCTACGTGCCAGGTGATCTCGCCTTCGTCACGGTTGTTGGGGTTGGCCCAGTACTCGAAACCTTGTGGTAATCAAAACGTGCTTAGAAAAGGTATTACAGATGGGAGAGAATGATGGACGTACCATACGAGACGAATCGTTTGTTCGGATAGGTTTGGAACCCGTCAACAGGGACCACGGTAAGCCCAGAGATGGCCTGTTGCAGCGGCGAGCCTTGATAAGAGTTGAGATGTGTCTTGGTTGGGTCGTACATCGTGTACCCTGTCTGGTGGTAGATCGTGATCGTTAGCCAGTCGAACACTGAAGATGATAGACTCTCACCTCGTCAAACTCGTAGTCATGAGTGAAAGGAGCGAATTGAGCACTCTGACTGGCAACGGTTCCGGGGGTTCTATCATCCTTTTGCACCTCAATGATATCGATTTCCGGCGCTCCCCTTCCTCTCCATCTCATTGCGTTACTACCTTGATCTAGCTTTCCATATGGCCCAGGGTGGTCGGACTCGGGGCATGTGCAAGCACTAACGCCGATCAAAATGAGTGAAAAGATTCCGAGAATGGAACGTTCGCTCTGCACTCACCTCAACCTCTGTCCAGTCAAAACACTAAGCCTCTGATCATACTGCGGCCAACTTTTATCCGAGTGTAGGGCAGCTGGAGGACCCGTGTCTCCTCTTTCTGTCTGGTTGACGAAGGTGCCCACGTCGCATTCGTCGTACCTAGGGTTGAAGAGGATCATCATTATCATCAATTGACCAGAGTTGATAGGTTTCAGGAAATGAATCGGACTCACGAGTAAGGCCACATTCCATCGGTTGTTGCGCGATACCCAGGTCTGCCGAGGTTCCCCATTGTCCATGCGCCGGGCCAGTATCCATCAAACCCACTACTGCCAGGGAGGATTACCCCCACTTCGATGTACCCACCTATGTACCAGCGTCCGTTGATCAGCACCGGCGAATGGCGAAAGTGAAAGAAGGAATAACGCACTAGAAAAGCAGAACTTGTTCCAACTTTGCAACATCCCACTCCGATACGACAAGTTGAAGTTTTCCGGTACAGTGAATGGAGCAGTCGAGTTGGGCGTCAAGTTTGGTTGTGCAGTGTTGACACTATCCATCGTGATGACCAGCGCACCGTCTCTCGTCGTTACTTGGGAAGGGCTATACCATTCCATGTCCTGAGTGACTCCGTACCAGATGTCCATCGCTTCAAAGTAGGGATCGTCCCCGGGGTAAAACGTCCTTCCAGGTTCGCTGAATTCGTCCGAGAATACAAGCTCGTAACGTTGTCCGTCAAAACCCGTGCGATGTTTGACGTCGTCGGGCGTGTCCGAGTCGACTAAACCCCGGATGTTGCTGAAGAGAGGAGCTTGGCCTGTAGCGTTAATCCTATGACATTGAACAAGTCACAACCCATTAATAGTCGTGTCAAAAAGAAGACCATAACAAACGCACTGCGGGTTCTCTGCAATCAATCTGTTCTTCTCTGCCGTCCGATGTTCCATGTATATCGGGTACATCAGGAAGAGCGTGAGCAGAGCGCAGACGAGAATCCCAAGGCCTCCCAAATTCAACAACCCTCGTCCACATGATAATCCGAAACCACCATAACGCTCCCTAGCCTTCCGTTCCGCTTCACGAGATGCTTTCGGGTCGTGTAATATATCCTCATCGTCGTCGGGGCATTCAATGTCGGGTAGGGGATCGTATTCGTAGGGAACGAACCCGCGCGGGCCGCCGCCATGAAAGACTGGAAGGGTGACTGACGTGGGCGTGGGCGTTCGTGAGAGGTTGTAATAGGGCGTCGCGTAGCCTGAGCCTGGACGAGAGGGAGTGACAGGGGAGAAAGTCGGATATTTATCATCGACCTTTTCTTTGAAGAAGACTGAATCCGAATCGAGTTCTGTGTTCCCAGAAGCTCTTCTCGAGGCGAGGTCGTTCTCTGAAGCTAGGCGATAGAGAAGCATAGAGCCTCCTCTAGAGCCTGTTCCCTTTAACTGTGAATTGGAACTTGAGCGTGAAGTGGGGGCCATGAACGGTGCTCGAGGTCGAATTCCGTAGTTTTCGAGAGGAAATGGGATGACATTTGGAGTTGTTGGTGGGCTGCCGCTCGACTCCGTTGAACCGCCTTTAATGGAACCTTTTTCGTTTTCTTCTTCCGTCACTAGTGGGAGAGGGACGCTCGAGATGTCCTGTTCGGCGGGGGTGGGATTGTCGACAGGCAGCCTGGCGCTGCGGTCGTTGGAGGCCATGATGGCACCTTGGGAAGTCCAAGGGACGGAATCTGAACCCGGATGATGCTTCCGTCTTTTTAAAAAGGGATGAAATCAATTACCTTGTCAGGTGCCTGTAGTTGGCATGCAGTTCATACGCACCTAGCACGCCTTTACATCTTCTCAGTCAATTCGTGGGAGTTTCGTGCACTTGACTGAGTTAAATATATTCTTCTGACGCGGGGTCTTTTATTTGAGTGTAGCGATGTCAGGGCAGGGTCTAAAAGCTCGGGATGGATCAGTAGTGAGCGCTACATGCCTGATACAACATCGAGTAAAGACTCACGGCCTTCGGAAACCGGTGAAACCTGAACAAGATCAGCTAGAAGTATCCCCTTGTGTGTCATTCAAACCTCATCAGAAACTGCGGGAAGGACGAATTTGGAACGGTCAGGGTCCCTGGACCATGCGAGGGAAGGACCAGAACCAAACACAGTCGAATCCACAGTGACGCCAGATGTCAGTGTGGCAAATGACTTGGATTGTGACTGACATCTGACCCCAGATTGGACTTGTTTGACGAGGAAGAAGGAAGAGATCGAAGGGTGAGATGTTTGGCTGTGATGGTCCACGCACAGCCATATCCAAACAAGCGCGTCGCGTGGGGTCAAGTGACATCTTCTTGACCCACCGCTCATATCAACGATGCAAAACCTGAAAAAGTCCATTGAATATGCTATACTAGCTAATCCATACAACACGACCATTCAATAACTGCGTACGCATAATATATGTATAAACACCCATCCAAATATCACAGAGAAAGAGGTAGATAGAGCACAAAAGAGAGAACGACGAAAGAAGAGGAAAGGAGAAATAAGCTATCAATAATGATATCCGCTTATTTTGATTTATTCCAGATATTGAACGAAGCGAGCAACGACGAGAGATAGTCCTGAACGGATTTAAGGGCATTAACCCATTGGTCCTGGGTCGGGTTGGCGGGAAGAGCAGGAATACCGGTGTTGGCAGGAGGCGCGGCGCTCGAGCTGGCAGGGGGAGTAGAGCTGGCTGAGGTAGCCCTGCTGGAGGTGGAACTAGCGACGCTCGACGAAGAAGCAGCGGAGCTAGAGCTCGCCCGGCTGGAAGTGGAGCTGGCTACGCTGGAGGTGGAGGAAGCAGCAGAACTGGAGTTAGCCCTGGTGGAGCTGGCAGCGCTCGAGGAGGAAGGAGCGACAGAGCTGGACGGAGCGGCAGAGCTGGAGCTGGCGCGGCTGCTGCTCACGACGCTACTGCTGACTGCACTTGACGAAGCGGCGCTCGTGCTGGAACTGGCCTTGCTGGTGGAGGTGGGGGAAGCGGAGGAGCTCGTAGCGGTGACACCCAAGAAGGAGAGCGCACTAGCAGGGAGCGGCTTCTGGACGGTACCAGAGATGTCTAATGGGCAGGAAAAGTCAGAAGACGAGATGGCTAACAGCAGTGTAAAGACAATGAACGTACATTCGTTAAAGGTGGGGAACTCGATGTTCTTTTCGGCGTAGGGGTTGGTCTTGTTGAGGGCGACAGCGACGGGAACGAGATGCTTGAATGCATTCGTCATGTCCGGGTAGTATTGCATCGCCTTACCCATCGTGTAGTCGTTGATTTCGTGTTGGAGGAAGATAGTTCCAACCTACACAGGGAGAGTATATCAGCGGTCGGATGTTGCGAAGTTCCTCAGACTACGCACCTGGCTGAAGCTGCCGCTCTTGCCCTTGTTGATGAAGTCGTTGTAGTACCCGTCAACCTGGGAACCGCCCATCCAGTCGTTGGAATCGTATTGCCAGAGAACAGTGGAGAGGCCGAGAGCGTTGACGATCGAACGGATACGGTCATCAGTATCCCCATAAGGGGGACGCCAGCAGGTGACGGTGACACCGGTGACGGATTTTATGGCTTGCATCTATTGCAGAAAAACGAGTCAATACTATCCAATGAACGCTCGGAGGGATGGGATAAACGTACAGCTGGAGAGCAAAGAGTTAGCACTCCGAGGTTAAAAGTACTGGGGGAAAGAACTCACTGTAATAGACCTCGGCAAATGCCTGCTCGTTCGTAAGGGTCGTCATGGCGTTGTGGGACCAGGAGTCTGACCAGGGGGAACGAAATGTCAGAGATGATTTGACAAAAGACACAAGCGACCTACGAGCACACATCTCATGACCATCATAGAGAGCACGCTGAGCCTCAAGAGGCCAGTTGATGACATTGGATCCAATGAAGAACATGGCTAGAAAAGCGATATCAGCGACAGGAAGAAAAGGGGGCAAAAGTACTGACTAGCTTTCTGGTTTTTCTCCTGCAAGAAGTCGTAGAACGCATTGTGGGAGCAGTTGGGGCCATCGTCGAAGCCATATCCAATCGACATGGGCTGTTAGAGGAAAGAGGATCAGTGCTGTTCTGTGTGCTGTGACGAAAACGAGCCCACCTCAGGGATGTTCGCTACATCGGAAGGAACATTCTTCGTCTTCGGGGTAACACATCCGGTAGCGGTCCACCAACAATCGGGATCCGTACCAGTGTTATACGAGCTAGTTGCAGTAAAAACGCCGTTCTGGCCCTGATTCAGCGTACAAAGAGTCAGCCTTTAGAACAAGTGCTTCGTAACCACAACCCAACGCACCTTCTGCGGACTATTGACAATCTTCGACTTGATCGAGTTATACGCATTCGTAGCAGCGGTATCTCCAGGAACAATCTTAGCAATGTCCCAGGTGGAAGGGAAAGTGGGATATTTGTCCGAAGGTGGGTACCAGTATGGAGAACATTCTTGGTTGGGATCTGTTCCGAATAGGAGGCGAAATCGTTGAGCAAGGAAAGCGAAGAAGGCAGGGTAGACGCCACTCACCCTTGATCTTGGAGTTCTCTACAACATTCGAACGGTCTGGGGTCGCTCTCTTGACAACACCGGCGAGGGCACCCGTGCTCAAAGAGGTGGCGAGGAGTAGTGAGGAAGAAGAGAGTGGAAGACGCATATTCCCAGATAAGTGAGGAAAGATAAAGGAATGACTGTGTCGTAAAGACTGACTACTCGAGCTCGAAAGCGAGTTGTTGGTTGGCGCAAGGGGCGCAAGGAGACCAGGTGGTGAAGAGAATGTGGAAGGCGGGTAGAACGCTGGAGGGGCATGGTCTGATCCAGACGCACTTAATATTCTCGCGGATAAAGGGGTGATAGGAGGTGTTTCTGTGAGAATCCACTTGGCACTAGGTAACAAGAGAAACTTCGATCAACGCATTGGGCGCTGTCAAAAGCCGTTCTCGATGACTTGCGACATCCCAATCAATACCGGCTGCCGTTCGCCTCGTCTGCGTCGGAAAAATACAACCAGTCAGTTAGAGAGTTAAATGACCGTGAAGAAGAAAATGACACTTACTAGCTCCAACCCACGTTAATAATAGTATCACCACAAGCAGCCAAATACAAAGCCTTGTCCGGTACAACCATGCAAGCCGTCTACCTCGAGCTCGTGGTTACGACGCCATCGCTGATGGAAATTCTGCTGAAACACAACGAGCCGTAAGCAGTGTCATCCTGAATGACTCTGCGTCCTCGTACAATCGGACTGTTCCTGGTCCACGTCGCCCCGAAAAGCCCCTGATGCACGACGATGAGAAGGGGCAGTCGCCGCACCCAATGTTCAGCACGCAGAGCATGTAGTGCGACTCTATCGTGCATGTATGAATGTATGACGCGTCGGAACGACTACATGATGATATTGGGCTCCTCCACTCCGCTACATGATCCGAGAGGTCGTCCGTTCAACGATCCGACGACCAAAGAACGCGAGCGTTGCTGTAGAGGGGCTTATGGAATTCGACCGCCCCTTCTGTGTTGCTTCCGCGTAGGTATGAACTCTTCCGGTGGCCCCCCTCCAATGCCGGTGCCTGTTGTTCGGGAGACAAAGCGTTCGATTTAGCCGTAGATCGCCGCAAAGTGGGAGAGGACTTGTTCACTGAGGTACAACAACGCTCCTCCAGATCAAGAGGCGTTCTCCTAGAAGGTGTACCGAATTACATGGCATGGCAACCAGCCACAGTGAAGTTGGGTGATGGATTACAAATTCGTGAAGAACGTCGACCTTCGATAACGAACATGGAAGACACGGAACGTTCCTGACATGATCAGGCCCAAATTTTCCTCGAGTATGATTGTTCGATGCTGTGCGATACCTTCGGGGTGGAGCACAGGTGAAGAATTCGTGGCGAGAGGCGAATGTTTCAGCCTTCAACTTGAGTGATGGCCGATCCGTCCACCTCGGTTTCCCGAGCGGGAGATGGGGATCAAGGGAACAAGTGAAGCCGTGAGAAAACAGATAGACGTATCAGCTGTTAAGGGAGACGATCGGTGCCAGTGGTCGTCATGCAGGGCCAATGAGGGCTGCTTGGACAGTTAACACGCTTCATGATGGATGCCCTATCGCCCATTGACCCAACACAATTATATATGTCCGGGTTTCATCAATCAAAGGTCTGTCATTCCCTCGTATTAGCGGATACAAGCAAAACGAAACAGAAGACGACGCACCTCGATTGCATATAACGCATGTGCAGCCACGCATCCGACCTACTCTCAACATTGTCGAAGATCTCTCTCAAAGCAAACCTAATCCAGGCGCTACTGGGCACAAGAGCAAGAGAAGCGTGGAGCCGACCACTAGCACCCAGCAGTTCCCTCGTCTAGCCGAGAGTTTGAGGACCAGGTTGGGGTAATAGGTCTAAGTGCCCACGTTGGAGCCGAACCGTATTGTAGGACAGGTAGAATGTTTTCCGCTCTGCTGGACGCCGCAACGTCAAAGGTCTTCGAAGGCCCTGATCGTTGACGCATCTATGGATTTCGAGGGTAAGGGCCCTTGTACGTCCAATCTTGCAGTTACCCTCGTATTCAGCATCCTAGCCCATCCAAGTCGAAGCAAGCCAGAGGTGTCACGACGTGGTATTGAGGGCAAAATTTCATCGCTCGACGCTCCCTACGTCTTAGGTCACTAGGAAATGAATTTGAGTAATGCCTCCCTCAGAGGGGTAAAATGTTCGTACCTCGAGTTGGCCGGCCGACAAAGGTTTCAAGACAAGTTGTGTAGCACTCGTTCTAAACCGATTTGAACAGAAACGCGCGTCAATATGCATTCAGACGAGCAGAGAGAACAGAAGAAACGCACGTTCAGATGGCCTTGTATGTCCTTTCTCCAGAGTCCAAACTGACACCACCTGACTCAGTACCTCAAACTGACGCTATTCTCCCCAGAAGAACAAGAGCCCGGAAAAGGAAACCGTCAAGTTCATGAGGAAACAGGAGACACAAGATACCAGTAAAGCATACCTCAACCTTCAATCGTGAGGCTAGAAGTTTGTTCAAGCAATATTAAGCCTTGCAAGGACATACAAGACCGTCCTCGAGTACAACTAGAGAGCATCTGTAACCGATTATCGCGAAAAGAGCGTACATTGTTCCGGATAGAACGTATGCATAGTCGTTTTTCTGGTCGCGTGTCCATCTTTAGCTTCGTAGTTGGCGAATGCGTGTGCGATATTTCGCATTCTATTCTTAAGGTCTTATAAATGGATTCCCTTCGTCAGAGCCATATTGCAGTGACTTCTGCAAGGTCAAACTCACCAACAGCATACTATAAGACCCAATAATGTTATCCTCTCTCATTTGTGCATCTCCCGCCGTGCTAACATTCCTCAATGAAAGTTTGCGTATGCTCATTGCTTCCTAATAGCGATAAATATTCATTTGATTGAAACTAACGATTTCGCCTATCCGGATTGCGAAGGATAGAGTAACAGAGAGGTTAGTAAGAGCCTTGTGACAATATAGAGACAACTTACAGGCACGAGCAAGTCATTCATGGAGATTTCATCGGGAGGAAGCGAAAAAAGGCCCATATGTATAGTTGAGAATCTGAACATCGTGGTGAGTAGGAAAGCGGTGTCACATGTGATGTCGTCACACAATCCAGGGACGCGCAACGCGTCTGTGGCGTGAGCAAGTCACTGATATTCAACTTCAGTCATTAAACAAGGTTACAACAAGGTCACCTACTAACAAAACGAACGTTGAGCGCTGAACTGCCACAGACTGCTACTCGAAATCAACCCCTGGAGACACTGATAGTCGGGTGGCTCAACGCCACTCAGGTCGCAGCTCGCTGGTAGCCAAGTATTATCTGGGAATAAGATGAGCCCTTTGCTCGATTGCGAGCCGAGGAGTCACCGCACGCCAGGGTCTCAAAAAGTACAAAAGCCCATAATAAATAATCAAGCATAAGCGAAAATCCCTCGATCAAGGTTCTCTTTATATCTGTCCATGTGAAGTTTCCTACCGTTGCACCCTAGCCTCGACTCTTTTGCGCCAAAATCACATATTGCAAGAAATGATATGAGTCCCAAAGTTGATTACGCCATATTCAAAGCACGGTCACTCAGTACCCAGTCCTCCGGAACTATTCGAACCTATTTACTTCTCATACACAGAGCTGCTTGCTCTACCGCGGGTCCTCAAAGACGACTCAAGAGTCAATCAATACACGTACGCGCATTAGCATTGCCTGGGTTTTTTGTATGTCGAGAAACTTATTCTCATCCTCTGAACGGACCTTGTGATAGCCTTCTTCGCTAAATTTCTGGTAGAACGCTGATGAGAAATGGAAGGACCTCAAGAAAGTGAGCTAATACCTGAGCGAGAGCTTCAAAAGACTCTCCGTCTATGAAGGCTACTCCATCCCATTCGGTCGTTAACTTCGTCGCGAATTTGCCCTGGGGTATCTCTGGCGGGATACCATTCTTGACGATATGAAGCTATCAACCCGTGTCAGTTCATTACAAGCCCTCGATCTTTCTGAGAAGCACCCTCCGTACCTGTTCATATAATCGAAAGACGTCTCTGACTCCCGGATAGTCGGCAGCGACAGAAGAGTGTTTCTCCACCCAGTAACGATCAAATTCCTCGAACGTCGTACCCTGTCTCCTTGTGACATTGGCCACCATACGTACACCGTTGTCTTTTGAGGAAGGTTTGGCGGTAATGATGGGAGCTGTATGGCAGAAGATGTATTTTGCGGTCTCGAGATTGATGAATTTGACAGCATCCGGAACGACCTTTGTTGTCCACTCCGCATCGGATACCACCTGGAATCCCGCGTCAGTCAGTGTGTGGACTGAAGAACACGTTTACGCACCTCTCCGAGTTTCTCGATGGAGTCAGCTTCAAACACAATAATCCCATCGTAGTCTGGTATGTTTGGCCACATCGTCTTCGATTCCTGATCGACTGTAAGCTGTTCATGACGATGAGCTCCTGGTCTGCATTTGAGTATCGGAAGCAATAAAGTCAGCGTACCTGTTCATATCGGCGTATATTCTTCTTCGCAATGTCAATAGACGCCAACAGTGGTCCGTGTACCTCTTCCCAGTGTTTGTCAAACTCCTCGTAGGTCAAACGTGGGGCCCGTTGGATGAAGTAGAGCAATCGGACTCGATCGGTGCGAATCGTGTAGTCTGAGGTCATGATAATAGAACGCGCGATTTGTGTGAGGTGTGCGAGTGCCAACTGTCAGCTGGCTTTATAACCACCCCCAGCGAGGGTTCGAAACCTTAGGCCGGTCAAGTCGGTCTGAGAAGACGCCACAGCAGTGACTAGCTCCTCAAACCCCGTTCACATGAGTGTATCTAGGGGTTCTACACCTGTCATTGAACCATGAATGTGATCCCACGACACCGGGATGCACCTCAATTGCCCCACTACAGCACCAGACCATTTCTCAGGCAAGTTATCACCGATTGTCACATATACTATGTACTCTAGATGGCTTCTGCTTGCTTCCTTTCCCCCCACGTCGGCTTGTGTCTATAGTACCAAAATCAACTTAAAATCCGCTATACCCTGCCTAGTATGTACCGTGACCCTTGGCACCCTATAAGCCTTCCAGAACTTGAAGCTACCGACAAGTCTTCAAGAACTAACCGTTGTTGACTTCTATACTTAGAAAGTTGATAACTTAGAAGAACACGGGTACTGGGCAGAGAAGCCCCTATGTCCTGCAAGGTTACAACGTTATCAGTCAGGGGCCTTGACTCCTACCTCAGCTGATGGTTCTCAATCCCCTCCCTAGGGACAGATTACCCATTGCCGAGCGTGAACAATTACACCTGTGGAGAGAAGGCTCTCAAAAAGCCTCAAATTGACGTGCAAGCGATAAGACGATACCCATCACGTCCACACGCGGCCAATTTGGAGATATCAAACTGTAGAATACAGCATCAGAAAGATTAGGGCGGGCTTTACGCCGTGAGCCACAGCGACTCTACTTCGACGGTGTTTTCTAGCGATGGGTAACCGGTGACTCGACATAACCTCGATCATATGCACAAAGTTTTGACTTTAGCCTTTTGCGTCGCTTCCTAATCTGTATTCAACCGCCTATTGCAAGTCCCGAAATCTACAACGGGCTCCTTTTATCTCGGAGTGTCGCTGCGGTTTAGACAGAGGCTTTGGGAAAACCTCGTGAAACTGGCTTTGAGCTTAAAGACTGGCTTTCGAACGACGTAATCGACCCCTCACCAAAGTCCAACGTGACAATTAAGGCTAAACACATTGATTGGTTCTTCATTTCAAGCAAGCGAAGCGAAGACGGAGATGTATTCTAGGGCCTGTTGTAACAATACCAACCCCGTGCCTCTGTCGTAAGTAGAAGTTCATTTGTACGCCCTATCGAGGCCAAGTACATAAAGGGGTTCTTTCCTGTCATTTGTGGGATGGGGATGTTGATCATGGGTTGAGTATCCAGTTTCTGTGTTTTTCGCTCAGTAGACCATCGCGAGCGATGACTGCCGTCGTGAAGCGAGATGGTGGAACAATATGAATATCAAAAGGCTTGGGTTCGTTCCTTCTTCCTTGCTTCAGAGCTTCCATAGAGACACCTCGACCGCCCACTACGAAATTCACCACCTCCGCTCCTTTCACTATCACCGCTGCGACTACCGCCACTGCTCAACGAGCTATCATCGTCTTCCTCACGAACTAACGGAAGTGGTAAGTGGTCCATTGGTCATGGTCGCTGACCCCGGGAGTTCCCCATTTTCTCGAAATTTACGACCACCTCCGGATCCACCCAAACTCTTCACACAATATCTGGTTCAGCGTCGAATGTATCGGACTCCTTCAGCTTCCCGAGCAGCCACACCTAATGCACCAGTGCTGAAGCCTCAATATTTCGTAAGAGTTCGTACAACCCTCAATTTGGCGGAGCGTAGCTCTTGCTCCCGCACGGAAATTTCATGCGAAAATCCCGGAGGTTGTGGCGAAAGGGTCGTCGACGCAGTCTGGTTTGGGTGGGGTGAGTTCTGCCTCCCCCATGGTTTGAGTGAGGGCCAACAGGTTTGCTTTCGGTACTATGCTTTCCTCTTGCCTTTCACGAGCCAGAAACGCCACTCATGTGGACATACTATCCAAGCCCGCCGACCACACGTATAATATTTGAACTTTAGGACATCGACTTTAGCCAGTAACCACCCTTCGAGGACCATATAATCGTTCACGTTCTACTAGGCGTATTTGATAGCTCATGCTCTCATAGGTGGAGCAAAACCGTCCTCAGTCCTATCGAATTGGGAAACAGGGTACTCGGACATGCCATAGTTACAGTATATTCTTTGCCCTTCGCCGCGAGGGGTGAAGTGGAAACAATCACAGCTTCTCGTTGTCGAGCGCCTTGAACGCTTCCTAGATGAGAACAGAGCTCAGATCGATTAAATCTTACCTTTTGATCCGTGATCAGAGCACGACCACCATGATCGCGTCTCAATTCTCCAAGGACGTACAAGTTTCCCTCTAACTATTGCTGACTGTAACACCAGCCACCCCGTCGGACTTCCCGAGCGCCCGTACCTACGAAGAACAAAGAGGAGTTGACTGCTACCAGTTTACATGTATCTTTGTGTCAAGACCCAACCCATACGTTACGACCACACTATCACACTGGAAATCCGGCACGTATGGAAAGCCCAAAGACGATCAAGACTACGGTTCTGTACCCATATGTTTTAATTTCACCTCGATAGCAAAAGACGCAAGAAAGCAAGTAAAAAGCACAAATCAAACCCTCACCCTCAACCCACGCCTCACGACCCACAACTCATCCACCTTGTTCTTTACCCACTCAACGGTATCCATCCCCCGGGCCTCCGCCTCCGATTCCCCTTCCTCAAACTCCGACCGATACGCCATATAACTAGGTTTCTTCAGTCTAATCCTCCACTCCCCCTTGTTCCCCCCGTCCTTGTATAGGAATAAACTCGAACGTAGACTCCTCAAGGCCGACTCTGACAACGTCACAACACGGATACTCGGCCGTATGGCCAATAACCGACAGCACCATAGCATCTCCTCTGCGCGGATCGTGTCAATTGCAATGGTTCGCAGATTCGCAAATGGGGTCGAAGAGGAGGAGGTGGTCGGAGATGATGACGAGAGTACGAACGATGAATAACTCCTATGTCCCAAAAGGTAAACATCCCTCGAGCGAGGCTGAAGTGGCATAACCGGCACGAGCAAAGAAAGCGGTAGGTTTAAGTCATCCCCACCCGACCTCCCTGGCTGCGGCTGCGGCTCGCTCGGAGGAAAATCAATTCCAAGCACCTCTCCCGCCGAATGCACCATCTCTACCTCCTCCAGCCCCGTATCTTCCCCAGTAAGAGAAGGCAAATCTCTGAACCACCTCGAATTGTCGACAACCCTTCTAGTAAACAGGTTCTCTGCATCCTTCAAAACTGCGTCTAGTTTTAACCTCCTCAACTTCCCCAGGCACGTCGGATCCGGTAGAATATTCCCCAACCAAATCGGTATCCCACCCGTTGAGACGTGCATCTCTTCGAGGTTAGGGGCAATGACGTATGCGAGAACGCGTTTTGGGTCGTCCATCAGATTGTGCTGCATCGCTCGTCCGAATTCGAGGGTCAACTTCCTCAACCGGTTCATATAGATGGGTTCGGTGGATTCTTCAGAGAAGAGGGAAGGTGTAGGGATGCGTATCGCCCGCAAGGCCAAGACCTCGAGATCTGGACACTCTGCAACGAGGTTTCGGAATCCTTGCGGACCGAGGTCGACGTAGAATATATCGAGGTAGGTGAGGCTTCTTGTGAACGGCGTAGGAGGGTCTATACCCCGAATTGTCAGGTTTCGGAGGTATGGTGGTGTGGAGGTGAACAGGAAGTTGTGGGGTGTAGGAGGTGCAAGAAGAATAATCGGCCTCCCCGCACCCCCAAAGTATTGGACACTCAGCTCCTCAAGTATGGGTGCATCCAACCGTTCGGCGAGGAGAGGGTAGAACAACGATACCAAGCTGTGTGGCTCCCCTTGTTCCAAGAATGTGAACCTCAGCGCCCTTAGCCTCCATAGAATCGGTCTGATAGAGTGGTGAAGGAGAGCGCGAAACGTTTGCACGTCCCCTTTGTCCCCGGAAAGATGAATAGTAAGGTCTAACGGACACTCCTTCGAGTTTTGGAACCAAAAGTCGGTATATTTTATCATATTATAGACTTGTTTTGAGGAGACGACAACCTCGCTGAAGAGCCCCGGTGAATCGAGGATCAGGTTGCGCCAGCGATGGCATACTTGCAGATGGGTGAGAATAGCGGGCAGCCTGGGCGGAGTTAGGTGGGGTTGCTGGGTTACATGGGGATGGTGGGTGGCAGACTGGGGTGAATGGTCGAGTTCAGAAACCTTTCGAAGGATTTGTAATATGATTTCGGGAGGTAGGGTTTCAATGGTCGTGGTCATGGTGGTCAGGAGGCAAAGAACGTAAAACGTGGTGAAGGCGAGCCAGGAACCGAGGCCGAAGGCAGTGCTCATAATCATTCAATTGAATCATTGATGGTATTAGACGCCTGATTGGCGCCTGATTATTTTCCCACTTGAATTCAACTCGCCTTGAACCCAAGTATTGGTCGGGACCTTTGTAGTCAGGCTGGCAATCTCGAGCGAGTATAAACCTCAAAAATCAGAGGGACTCCGTGCTTCAGGAGTTCGAGTCACTCTACGGTCACAATCTCCTTCAAAGACGTCCTCGGCCGGTCAGGTTTTGATTCTATGCGATTTCAACTTCTGGGATCTTTTTCAGCGACTGCAGTTCTTAAAGTCGTCGACAGCTTCACCGTTCATCAACTTCTAAGGCCTACCATCCCAAGATGTACGGTGATTCCACTTCAACACAGTACTGGATCAATAGTTTTCAACCGCTCGATTAATTCCGATGTGTCTACCGCGAGTTTTCTTCAGGAACTCTCGCCAGCCATCGACATACAAGAGCTGCAGCATCGCACTTCTGTGATCTCTCGTCAATGAACTTTATGTCCACGTTTTTCAACAGTCACGGCTTCAAAACACGGTAGGTCAGGGATTGGGGCCATGAGTTCACGTATATGATCCCCCCTCATGAATCTAGGCTTTGCGTCCATTCGCCGATTACTTTCAGTAACTAGGCCACCGAGAACTGGTGTCAATACGAGCAGAGGGCACAAAGATCAACAGAACGCGTACACATCGGCTTTTGACTTATTGAATGGTGATCGTCTTGGCGACTTGGGCAATGGGGTACGACTCGAGGGCATTTGCTCGTACTCAATACCAAGCACTTCGTTTGTATCGCGTACCTGAGTCTCATCAACAGAAAGCGCCCACAGTGCCCATTATGGCCGATTCACTACGGCGGGTTGAGAGTGTCCGGACTTGGAACTCGTTCAAATTGGACCTGCCGCGGCCGTAATATTCGACCTGTTTCAACAGGCCCTCAAATCAGGCCAAGAACCTTGGGTGGCTCTATAGTTCCAGTTAACGAAACAAGCCGGCGGGATATGCATGCTACCTGTTGTATTCGTGCTGTCGCCGGGGTGTCTGTCGTAAGTGCAAGCTCGTTCTTTCACAGCGAATAGTAAGGGTGCTTTTTCCTCAGCACGGTCAACGTTCTTGAATTTTTGGTTCCTGTGTTCTTTGCTCAGATGATTTCATTTGGTGGAGTAAACCATGGGAGTTGTATTGGCACCTCCGTTCAATGCTGCCATCCGATCGCTTTAATCCGAAAACGTTGGATCATCGAATTCCCATAACCAGTGCCCACACCTCGGTTTTCAGGGTTCGACAGCCGCTGCGTTAAACATTGCGTTATATATAGGTCTTGGGATTCTTTCTTCATTCCTTAGTTTCCCCTCCCTCCGACATGAAATTCTCTGCTTCTGCTCTTCTCACTGTCGCTGCTGCATCTACAGCCGTCGCTCAATGAGCCATGATCAATTTTCCAACAAACGGAACTAACGTTCAAGCCGGAAGCAATTTGTTGGTCATGGCCGCTCGTCTCGTCAGTCCCTTCCCCCAACCTCTATATTCTTCTCGGTAGCGTCAAATAAACGGACTCTCCTCTATAGAACTTCCAATCTAGTACCGAAGAAGTCGGCATTGTCCTTGGTTTCGCCAGCAGCCTCGACGACGCCCACCAAATGCTCCCAGTCCACTGTCGGAGTATCTATCCTCTACAAGGGCCCGTATGACCCTCAATTTGGGGGAGCGCGGTTCCTGCCACCGCATGGAAACTTCGGTAAAGATCCCGGAGGATGCGCAGATTTCGTTGACGCGGTTCAGTTTGATTGGGGTGACACAGCAGGCAAAACCCGTGGCAGTGCCAGTCCACTGACTTAAGTTCAGTGGACAGGCAGTGGACACCTCAGTGGACAGTCACCAGATACGATCAGACCCGGGTATAATCTATGATCACGATTTGATGGTAAGCTCAAGATATGGAGATCAAGCTTTCATCTCCAAGGACTACTGTGGATTGCGAGGGCGCTTGAAAGTTCACATGGGAGGATAGAAAGTTATAGAGGAATCTTGTGTCAGGAAGTGTCTAAAGTAGAGTATTTACAGAATTGTGAACACTCCCCTTTACAAACTAGATAATCTTGCTCTCCTCGAGAGCATCCTTTCATCGTGATACATTAAACAGTGGGTCTCCATAAACCATGTTAGAGATGGTGAGATTACTTCTCCTTTCTGTAAGTCTCCTTG
>JANHQD010003053.1:0-23086 GCA_024721195.1 Marasmius sp. AFHP31
CGGCAGTCTTATCCATGCCAGAGTTTGGGAACCCGCGGCGAAAAACATCGGATGGAGGGCGAATATGGATTACAAGGTCTCGATGATAAGTTGTTCTGGGGCAGCGAGCGGAAAGATATGAAACTGTGACGTTCCATAAGCTTGGCTGCAGATTCAGGGTGCGGTCGAGTAGTTGGTCCGCTTGTCGGCACCTCCAAGTTACTTGACGATTGTAGAGCGGAGCGCATGAGATGAATCTTGAGGTAGTGGAAGGGTGATAAGTGCAGACCAACGGAAGACAGGGAAGGAAAAATACCATGCCCTTCGAAAGTCACATCTGAACCAATCTGTAGGGCCGATGGTCTTGAGGATAGCCATGGTGTTCATTCGAGAGGTCTGGATCGGAGGCCGTCAGAGCGGGATTGGCGACGTTGATTGTTCTGTTCTCGATGCATCTGGTCGGCCAAGTTTTCGTCGATCTCTTTCCCGGGATATTCACCTGCCTCCTTCACCCTTGTCCGACCTCCCCAACTCTGTTCGGATTTCCGCTTTTTTGGATTCTCTGGCATCAACCAAGTTGGCGGTCGGTAGATCTATTGTTCAGTGCGACAGTTTTAGGCCAATATAGGTCGGGGTAGTTCAAGGGAGGACTTGCCCGTGTAAAACGACGCCTGAGGTCGTTCAGTTTATATGGTTCGCAATTGGTCTGGACATACACTGTTTCTTCAGTATAGAACTGGCAAAAGAAAAATGTCCGAAATCAGGTGGTGAGTGGACGTCGTTGAGCAATGAGAACGGAGGCAGGGATTGTCGTTGAACGCGGGTGTCAGAGAAAGAGTCGCGTCTAACAAGCGCTCACAACCTCGAACTCGGACCGTCATCATCAAACACGACAAGCCTCTCCTCTAAACATTTCCAACTCAGCCAACCGGTAAAAATACCATCGACATGCAAATGGGCGACTCGGGGATGAACGTTGAACTATGGGACACCGAAAAGCAAACCGCTCTAGCTTCCCTCCGAGACTCCGCTCTCTCCACCGACTCGATTACCCAGCCCATTACATCTATCAAACACGCCTGAAAGACGGCCCACCAACTCCTCTGCCAACACTCTCGCATCCCAATCACAACATTCAACCTCGCCTCCTCCGCGTTCCTGCTCCATTCCAATCCTCGTACCCGTATAATTTGACCCGATTCCTACACCTCGACGACTGAATATTTCTACTCCTTTCGATGTCCCCGTCTTTAAAACCCCGTCTCCGAGCTCACTTCCAACCGACTTGGGATGCGTTTGAGTAGATATTGGGAGAGACCGACAAAACCGTCCGCCACGGCCCACAACCCCTCCCTTTTGCACTCGCAACGAGAATCTTTCCTATTCACATCCAACCTCTCTTGGGATGCAGACAAAACACGGATAAATCAAGATCTATGGCCACATAAAGTATCGGGATACTACATCGACCTTCTACCATCGTTGGACGTGCAGGCTGAAACGACATCGGCAGAAGCGAAACGGGTACGCACACCGATCTACAAGACCCGGTATTCCGGGGGCACTTCATCTGGGCTGGAAGGAGTTGGGGAAGAGTGCTGTCGTTGTGCTTTGGCTCAGAGAGATTTTTTGGAAAACATGGAATCCTCGGAACGAACCTGTACGTACGTTTGAGCAACTCGTTATCTTCTACTTTCTCTGAGGTCCTCACCGCATTCTCTAGGCGCCATGAAGTCGACCAGCTGGATTCATACAAGCAGACTACCGGCTTGTGGTCTCGTCAAGAACCACGCCCTCTTGTCCTGTATCTTCGTCAAATCACACTTTGCACCCGTCATCGAGTGGATGAGTGGGGTCGATCTGGAGTCGCTGGAAGAGAATGCACATTCGCCGACGCCGTGTACCAAGGTATTCGCGAATGGTGTGTGGACGGATGCGGCATTTTTCAAAGAGAGAGCTGTAGTTATATACCGACCTGGGACGGGTTTACAGGCTGTTGTTCAATTCGGTGATCAGCAATCCCTGCTCCGCAAGAAGCATACATGATGGATAGCCAACGGATACAGCGATGAGGGAGGAACTGGTGAAAGGAGGGATTGTAGAGCTGTTGGATGCTGAGAGGAGGCCGTCATGATCTCGATGGCACCGGAAGATCTCGAGAACTCGCGGTCACAGTCGCAAGAAATTGAACCTCATGCCAACCATGGGGAATTCGACCCGGTTGCTCGCTTGAAGGCGGGGATCAACGCTCATACTGACTCACTGCGAGTATCATCCCTTTCCCGGATCGTAATCAGGTAAGAAACTATCGGGGCTGTCTGTTCATTCTACTGACTCCATTTTCTAGTCACCTCGTAACATTTATCGATCCGCTATGGCAAGCAAGCGTTCGTCATCTTCCTCACCAACTTCCTGATCCGCATCAACACCATGGCAAATATACTCGACGCACTTCATGGAGTACCTCAGATTCCCAGAGTTACCCGCCGGTCAAAATGCTATCGTCGACATTACAGCGGTTATGATCAGGAAGAGTCCGTCATCATGAACCACCGCTCTATCGACCGAGGACTCTTTCAAACTATCTACTACCGAAGTTACATGGACCTCGAGAAGAAGAGCAGTGTTCAGCAGTCGGAGGAGTTTGGGAATCCGTTGCGGGAGAGCACGTTGAGCATGAAACATGGGACGTACGACAAACTCGAGGACGACGGGTTGCTTGCTCCTGGTACTGGTATTCGTAGCGAATACATCATCGGGAAAACGGCTCCCATCCCACCGGATAGTGAGGAGCTGGGCCAACGTGCGCGGACACATTCGAGGAGAGGTGTTTCGACGCCGCTCAAGAGCACGGGGAGTGGTATCGTCGACAAGGTCTTGATCACGACGAACTCTAAGGGACAGAAGTTCGTGAAGGTTCGGGTTCGCTCGACGCGTATTTCTCAGATCGGAGACAAGTCTATCACCAACCCCCACGCTATCCCTTCTCGTATGACGGTCGGACACTTGGTCGAGTGTTTGTTGTCAAAGGTGGCGACTTTGATTGGCAATGAAGGTGACGCAACGCCCTTCACTGATCTCACGTCTATGTTCTTGCGGCAAAAGGGGTACCAATCCCGTGGGTTGGAGGTCATGTACCACGGGCACACTACAGGCGCAAGTCTATCTAGGACCGACGTACTATCAGCAGTTGAAACACATGGTAGACGACAAAATTCATTCTCGAGCGAGAGGTCCGGTGCAGATTCTTACGAGGCAGCCTGTGGAGGGTCGTGGCCGTGATGGTAGACTTCGTTTAGGAGAGATGGAACGTGGTTGTATGATTTCTCATGGGATTGCTGGGTTCTTGAAGGAGCGGTTGTTTGAAGCCAGTGATGCGTACCGGTTGTATGTGTGCGATATGTGGGTATCGGTGCTGTTCGTCTTATTGAGACGGTCTGTCTGATATATGTTACTCTAGTTGCGCCCTGACTGCGATTGCAAACCTGGTATGTGACTCTCGCTTTCTCCTTTAATGTTCGCTGACCCCCATGTACAGAAAAACAAAACTCTGGACGCCGTGCTTGCAAGAACAAGACCGCTGTTTCGCAGTTGTACATTCCTTACGCCGCGAAGCTGCTCTTCCACGCAAGTTTATTCAACCTCCGATCTTCGTGCATCGTTGCTCAAATGACCGGACTCTAGGAAATGCAAAGCGGGAGCATTGCGGCTCGTCTGTATAGTGTTTCCTCAGGACGGACACGGTTTCTGTACCTCGTATCTACTTCGAGTGCCAACTATATAGGATGTGGATGTCGATCTCTTGGGATAATACGCGGCAAAGTTTTTTCTCAAGTTCCTCTTCCCTTTTGCGAATGAGCCAACAAAAGCCTGTCTGGGGTCAAAGTGCCTCCCTCCAGTGGGAGAGACTAGGCGTACAGACACTTCCGATCGTGGGCAGGTCAGGTCCCTGAAGGTTGTGAAGGCGGGCTCGGCGACGATTCCGAGCGTCCGTTCACACACACAGGTTATCTTGCCAATTTAGGTGGATTGTATGAGATAGACTGGGAGTTTGTAGAACAGTAATGAGTGCGGGCTAGTGGAAGACCAAAGCAAACACAACGCACCTGGAAAAACGGATCCGAACCTGCAAGGCCAACGGTCCTGACGATGCCCGAGGCACTCACTCTAGAAGACTCGCTTGGTGATCGTCAGAACTGGATTGGTGGATTTTATCGTTATCCTTGATAGCTCGGCGGCCAGCCGAGTCTTCAGCGTTCTCTTGGGCCAAGGTGGGCCGACCTGCCGACCTGTCACAGTCTCATGACCATACAGCTTCCAGCCTTTGCGATTCGCCACCGCGCCCACCGCAGATATCTCCTCTTTTTATGTTTCTTGTTCGATGGCGCTTTCCGACGTGCTACAAGCGCATTCACAGCTTTGACAGCTGATGGACGTCCTACTCCAAGCCTACTGTCCTCAGACGACGAAGAGGACGAGTCAGAGGGTGATGATTCGCTACGGGTTTCCTCCACATTGCCGCCGTTCGTAACAGTATTCAACGGTACAGTGCCATTGTTGTTGACCCGTGCCAATAGTTTGCCTCCCCCATCGAGGACTCTAAAGGGCAGCGTCCGCGTTGTGTTCCACCCCTTCAACCAATCTTCTTCGAACTCTTCCGAGCCAAGCATCCCTCTGCCAAGCGTTCCTCCCACCTACCTCACTCGACAAACCGATGGGCCATCCTTAGTCGCATCCCAGCGGCTTCGTAGTGGAACCACTCATGAGCAAGAGTTCCAAAGTCATTCGGCAGGGAATCGCTAGACTGTGACTTGATACCGTTTGTGGTTGAGGTTGGCGCAGACACGTCAGACTTCTCGAAAAAGTTTCGCCGTGAATAGGCTTGACGACTGGAGGAAAGCCGGAAGGTGGGCTGCCTGCCAGAGAGGCCTCTTCGTCGTGGACTCCCAGTCGATAGTGCACGTCTAAATGAACAGATATGGGTAAGCAGGCCCGAAGACATTCAGACTACCTGAACTTACTATGTTGGTAGGGTCTTGTTCATCGACGAAGGCGTTTTCCAAACTTAGGCCATCCAGACCAAACTCCTTTCTAGTCCCTTCTCGCTTCTTGAGACACGAGATAGCTGCAAACTCCTTGCTTTTCAGCTTCGCCTCCTGCTTGAGGAGCCGGCCCATGAGCGCCAGCCACCTTCTTGTCTCCTTGACACATTCCTCCTTCGTCATGTTCGCGGCTTCGGAATCGGAGGAGCACCGCCGACACCCAGTGATTAGAAAAGACATTGAATGTATGGTGCTCGCGATCTGGTTTAGGGTCAACTTGATCCAGACTCCAGGTGCATTTTCCATCGACCGTCTATGGATTGGTTTATCGATCTTGCCTTTGCATTCGGCGCATAACATATCTGGCAGTCGTTGGATTCGAGGCCACTCACTCCGCCGTGTTCGTGCTTCGCTTTGCCTATCCCAAGGTAAGGATACGAGGGAGGCGAAATGAGTGATCTGGAGTCTTGAATCTGAGCAATTGATGTAAGGTGAACGTAGACTCTGGGATAGCGGAAGGGTAATTGAGTGTAGGCCA
Organism: Marasmius sp. AFHP31; assembly: GCA_024721195.1. NCBI lineage: Eukaryota > Fungi > Basidiomycota > Agaricomycetes > Agaricales > Marasmiaceae > Marasmius > Marasmius sp. AFHP31. The sequence goes on from JANHQD010003053.1 coordinate 5,560, forward strand.
GCATAAGACGAAAGAACACGACATACGAGAATTGTACACGAACCTGTGAGGCCGGTATTCTTGAGGATATCCGGGACGTTCATTCGAGAGGACTCCCTCTGAGGCTGTCGGGTTGGTTTAACGACGGTAATCGTTGTGTTCCAGATACATTCGGTTGTTTAAGCCTTCATCGTTCTCTTCCTCGAGCTATCCAAGATTGGGGGGGTAGTGAGTGACTTGACTGGAAACGGGGAAGAGGTTTGACTGCGATATTGCGGGTGTCATCGTGGGGAGAAAGGATGAGTTCGCGTCGTTGAATAAGCGCTCGTGCAGTCCCCATCAACCCGACGACCAAAGACCAGTTTGGACGAACCAGGCCCACGGGCGTACAGACGTTTACTGTGGACGTTGGATAATCCCATAACAGAGTGACGACCACCCCGACTGGACTTCACCCAATTCAACCACCTCCCATCAACTGCCCCTCCCAACTCTCTCCTCTTCCTACCCACCTTCCTCCGTCGAGACGTTTTATCGATTGATGACCTCGGCTACCTCAGTCGCCACAGCTCGAAACCATCCACTATATCCCCAAAAACATTGTCATAATCTCCAACCCGGACCGTCATCAACAAACAAAGCCGATCCACAATCCATTCCCTCTCTAACATGAAGTGAAAAACAAGGCCTTTGCGTCTTCCAGCTAATAACCGGGTAAAGGCTTGCGCCGACGTGCAAACTCAGCGGGCAGATGAGAGGGGGTGGGTGGAAATGGTGTGCGTTAGACATCCTGAATGTTTGTAATAATAGCCTAAATCTGATATCGCCCACCTCCCATCTCTCCCCGCTCGTTGGCTGATCTGGGGGAGTTGAATTTCTGAATCCTCGTCGGCGACGCCATCTCCGTCCCTGCAGTGATTTCCACGAATGACTGCGCGGAGAATCCTGCCCAACGAGTGACTTCACTCTTCCTCGCAGTCCTCCTCACTACTATCTGCGCTCGCCACATGCACGCCGTCACAACGTGTTCACCAGCCAGCCACCATCCACCTGGGCAAAGTCGTTTTTTTCCTTCCTCTTCCACCTTCCTCCCAGCCTTCACCAGCTTCCCCCCTTCCCCCCTTCCCCCCTTCCCCCCTCCCCCTCTTCCCCTCTTCCTCTCGACATTCTCTGTCTTCCATAATCCTCATCCTTCCATCCGCTAAGCTGTGAAGGCTTTCGCAACCAACCATCTCGAAAAGTCCTACCTGCTCGACACACTCGACGCCCTGGTCATGAATACAGGCATACAAAACTACCAAAGTGGCTCTGGCCTGCAGATCAACAACAACGCTGCCGGCACCCAGAATATCAACTACACAGCTTCCCATCGTAAGTCGCTGGTTTTTCGCTCCCTGTGAACATAGAGATGACCTTAAACCTATCACCACAGCATTCAAAAATCTTGTAGATGCAGTCGCGGGCGTCGGAGCTTCACACAACGCGGAGCAGCAGTATGAGCGGGGAGAATGTCTTCCTGGAACCCGCGAGGAGGTCATCAGAATCATATGGGAATGGATCTTGGCCAAAGGAAAGGAGCTCCCGATTTGCTGGCTCTCAGGAACTGCAGGTGTAGGGAAAACCGCCATCGCCATAACCATTGCCAAAAAGTGCGAACGAGAAGGCCGTCTGGTCTCCTCATTCTTCTTCTTCCGCTCCGACCCCAGACGAAACAACCCTTCAGCTCTTGTCCACATCATTGCACACGGTCTTGTCGTGAACAATCCGTCATGCCGAGTTTCAATCAACCAGAGGATTTCGAACGACCCGACGATTTTGGATGCTCGAATAGAAGAACAATTCCGGGAACTTGTCGTGAAGCCGTGCAGACCCCAGACACTTATTCCGCCCCAGAAATTGTCCCTTCGCCAAGACTCATCCCGGCGCCAGACAAGGTCGAAGCGTATACGGAAACCCGTGGGGAAGCGTGCGCTCACAGAACAAGAAGGCCCTGACCAGCAGGGGAGCACCAAGCAAACAGAGATCACCAACTTAGTCATCATAGATGGCTTAGACGAATGTGGCGACGAGCAGACCCAGAAACGTGTTCTCTCCATGATCCAATCCACGTTTCGCGACTCTCCTCACTTCCCTCTACGCTTCCTCATTTGCAGTCGTCCAGAAGCATGGATTAAGGAGGCATTCACCACCAATCGTCTCTTCAGACTCTCGAAGTCTATCCTATTGAACGATGACTTCAGACCCGCTGAAGACATCATGAGGTACTTCCGCCACCAATTCCAAGAGATTGTCAGCGACCCCAAGTACGACCAAGTCCAGTTCCCAGATCCCTGGCCTATGGAAGAGGTGCTTGAGACTTTAGTCGACAAATCTTGCAGCCAATTTGTCTACGCGGCAACTGTTTCCAGATTCATAGTGCACACTGATAACGATCCGATGAATCAGCTTCATCTTGTTCTCGAAAGCACTCCGAATAGCCAACCAGGAGCATCACCCTACCAAGAGCTTGATGCGCTGTACAACACTATTCTCTCAGCCAATCCCAACCCTGACAAAGTTCACCCCATCCTTACAGTCATTGTCATCCGCTTGGGCTTGGAGTACAAATCATGGGATGGGCAATTGGTAACCCCGGCATCTATCGAGTTGATACTGGGTCTACCCTCGGGACAAGTAGCTTTGAGACTGCGGGGAATGCACTCGGTGTTGAATATCCGTGGTCGGGACGATGAGATTACCGTGCACCACACATCGTTCAGGGAATATCTACTTGACCGGACTAGGTCGGGTCATTTCCACATCGATATCGACACTCAGAAGTATGTCATCGCGCGACAGTGGCTCCAGAACCTGACGACCAGCAAAGTGCGGAAGTACAGGTACAAAGTCATCTATCCTCTATTCCACTCTCGCTAGTACTGAACCTTTTTCTGCGTGCATTGACAGCTTCAGTCAACTCTATTCCGATGGAACCAGGGGCTTCTGTATGGGATGGATCAATCTATGCATGTTGATTCCTAAGCCATCTCGGGATCTATTGTATGATCTGTGTAATGTCGACCTTGCCTCCACATCTATGAAGATTCCACACCATTTCTGGGATGACGTATTCAAGGAGCTGATACGATGGGTGGAGAAGTATGTGAGTTTGGACCAACCGCTTTCCCCCTTTGCGCCCGCTTTTGTGCTTAGTGTATCTATGACTAGGATGGCCCCGGAATCCGTGAGACCTCAGACAAGCAGAAAGCAGCGGAAACCCACTCGAAGGTCGGCAAAAATGCACGTCTCAAACCCGACTGCCATCCATCTTGCGACAGCAGCCAATGTGAGGTCGAAGCTCACAACTGCGAGATGGCCGAGGAAGAGGAGGGTCTCGATTTCGTGGAGTGTCTCGTCCGCAAATTCAAGAACCGTCCCAGATGTTTCCATCTTGTATGCTCCCCGGGTGTTCCTCCACGAAAGGACATTGTGAATCACATTGTCGGCAGGGCTGTCGGACGTTTTCATATGGTTGAACAGGTTGAGTCGCAGCCCAGTGATGTCGACGATGTGCGCCTTACAGACTGCGACTGTGATCTCTCTGGAGGGAGCGAGTCGAGTGATCCAGGGCACCTTGCGTACCGAGAAGCCTGTAGGCAGCTTGTCAGGGCTTACGTCTCCCTTTTTGAGGAGCTTGCCCAGAACGGTGCGAAAGACAGCAACACCATTTATGACTTGATCTATTGCTTCAATAACATGGTGTACTCGTCACTACTTGAACACTGTTGTCTTGATCAGGAGCTGCTTTTGCTCTGCCGGACGTTTTTTGGGCTCGCAAAAGGTTGTTTGATAATGCAGATCGGTTCTGGGGTTGGAAAGGCAGGAAGGCAGAATATCCTTGGGTGGATCAAGGTGAGTATGATCTTTCTGGGTTCTGATTCCCCCTCATCCTTGTATTGTACCACAATTGATTGTTTTTCTCTTCGACAGACCTTCCCAGACGAGTTTGCTGAAGAAGGCAAAGCCTTGAAAGCACAGGTTCGTGCTTTGCCTTGGAAACAGTGGGCTCAAAACTTTCCGGGCCATTCGGGTGATCTTTCATGGGCATCAGATGCCTCAGACGATTAAATTGAGTCGTAAAGATTGGTCTATAGAAGGTATGGCGACCAGAAAGTGTACAAAAAGTTTGGTGCTGACTCTCCTCCTTTTGCTGTACTAGCAGGCTTACTGCAGATCTCGCCCGTCGCGAAGGAGATAAACAATCTTGTACTCCTCGTTCTTTGCAATATTTAGGCTTCTGCAACCGAATGTGACTCCCAGTGCCTCGCTTTAGTTGCTGCGCGAAGGCAACGAGAGAGAGCCGCTCACGTACTCATCATCAAATTGTCGAATTTGATGGTTTAGCACGGCTTGGTTCATCTTTGCCAATAGTTTAGCGTGGCCAACAGCTCGCTCCGCTCCGCTCCCGCTCAGCTCCGGAGCGGAGCGGTTTATTGCCGCTCCAGAGCGGCTGATGTCATTTGGTTCCGCTCCAGAGCCGCTCAGAGCGACTAAGTCGTCGCTCGAGCGGCTTTTTTTCCATGTTTTTTTTAGATGAGTTTAGTATACTCTAATGATTGAGCACAACCTAGAAACATATGAGAAGTCTTACAGACGGCACACAGAAGCTGGACTGGATGCTTTTGACCCCTGGGAAAGCTGTGCCAGGCCATTGTACAACTTTCCCACGGGCTTTGTGAACCCCCACCACACCTCATCTGTGCTGAGACTCTCAGAATCCCTCAAAACCTCCTCGAATACACATAATATTTCTATTCTAGTTTAAGACTTCAAGTACCTACAGTTTGCGATGCCAAGTGGCGGCACTGTGAACAAAAAAAAATCGGAAATTTTCGGGCCGCTCGAGCCAACTCTGGCAGCTCGGAGTCAGCTCCGAGCGGAGCCGTTCAACTGGCTCGGCGGAGCGGGGTTTCCGGAGCGGTTCTACTCCGCCCCGCTCCAGAGCGCTAGAGTCGCGACTCGAGCGGAGCCATTGGCAACGCTACAATAGTTCCTCCGTTTTGTTCAGCGACCAAATCAATTCGGCTTATCTATATCAGTTGCTGTCTCCGCAGTTTAGTTTCCAATGCTGTCACTGCCCAACACGATCTTGAGGGCCTCAATGCCGTCTCCAAAATCGATTCTAGCGCCGCTGTGATTGACTCTCACCACCAACAGCAGCGAGACAAGAGGGGAAGCTTTGACGAACGCGCTCTCTCAATGATCCTCAGCCTGTGGAGGGTCGAGTCGTGATGGCGGTTTTTGTTTGGGAGAGATGGAACTGGATTGCATGATATCTCTACTCACTCGCTGGATTCTCAAAGGAACGATCGTTTGAAGCTAGCGAAGTGTACCGTCTGTATGTGTACGACACGCGGGTACGCCGCCTGGCCGTCTTTCTGTAATCGTTTGGCTAGCATACTTCTGGTTCTAGATGTGGACCGGCCGTAATCGCAGAGCTGTTCATTGAACTTCACGCTTTCTTGTTTTATTCTTCGCTGACTCGATGCATGGAAAGGACAAGCTTTCGAGCTTCGAGTCTCATGTTTACAAAGATAAGACCACCGCTTCACAGCTACACGCTCCTTACACTCCGAAGTTGCTGTTCTGTCTGGTGGGCCCATTCAACCTTTGATCCCCGTGTATTGTGACTGAAAAGACGGGTGTGTAAGAATCGAAACGCATGGTTATTGCGGCTCGTCTGTACATCGCTTGTTCAACGTATACGGAGCTAGGAATAGTTGGATATCTGCGTATCTAGATACTTTGTTGAGTGTCAAGTGGGCGTGGAAGATACAGGTGACGTGCGGCAAAGTGTTTGCGCTGAACTTCCTTTCCTCCCTCGAACGGTCTGAAACTGGGCTCCGATGGATATGGTACCTCCACTCGTGAGAAGGTCGGGGCCCCACACATCAAGAAGGCGGGCTTGGTGACGAATCCAAACGATCATTCGGCGCATAGGTTATCTGGTCATAGCTAAACTCAAAACCAATCACTTCGCCGTGTTCGTGCCTCGCTTTGTCTATCCCGAGGCATAAGGGTAATAGAGTGAATGGCCCCGAATCTGGGCAACCGGTGTAGGGTGAACCGTACGAGATAGACTTTGAAATGGCGGAAGGGCAGATGAGTGCAGGCCAGCAAAAGATGAAAGAAAACACAACGCACCTTGATCATTGTACCTAAACCTGCGAGACCAATAGTCTGAATGATATATGGGACGCTCATCCGCTTTCTCTCTGAGGTTGTCGGGTTGGTTTGACGAGGTGTATTGTGTTCTGGATACGTTGGATTGGCCAAGTCTTATCGTTCTCTTTCTCGAGTGATCCAACCACGACTTTCGCCCTCGAACGCGTAACCGATGCTCCTCAACACTTGGCCAATTTCCATCGGTGACTTGGCTGTGTAGTTTGGGCAAAGTAGTGAGCGACCTTGATTGAGCACGGGACCGAGATTTCACTGACCTCTGCTGTCTTTGCTTACTAGTTTGATGGTAGTTTGGTCAAGATCGTGGGTGTCGTCGTGGGGAGAAGAGAAGATGTCGCGTCGTCGATTGAGCGCTCACGTTGAATAAACCCGTGACAGACTGGGCGATTCTTGCAATACTAGTACCATTTGCAAGAATTTTTGACCACTCCGACTAGACTTCCCCCCCCCCCCCCTCGCAGTCGTCCCCGCCCGACTCGTTCACCATCCGCCTGGGGAGAATGTTTTTGCATCCTCTTCCACCTTCTTGCCAGCCTTCATCAACTTTCCCTTCCCCTCTCCCTCTCAACTTCAAACGGCTCCCTATTGCCCTCTGTCGTCGATGATCATCGTCCTTCCATTCGGCCAATCTTCAAAGGCTTTGCATGCACCCAGCTCGAAAATCCTGCCTGTTTCGCGCCCTTGAGATTTAGCGTTTTGTGGTGCTAAATGGGTAGGGCAGAGGGCTTGGGACGACTACACGGCTTGGTCGTATTGCCAAGGTGGTGGGTCTGCCGAAGCAACTCCCCCCGCGGGCCTGAGGTAGTCGGAGGATAACGAAGACCAACGGAAGATAGGGAAAAAAAGATACCATACACCTCGTAAGTAGTATCTGAACCAGGCTATAGGGGCGATGGTCTTAAGGATAGCCATTTATTAGCCATGGTGCTCATTCGAGAGGTCTGGCTTGAATGCCATCAGAGCTGGATTGGCGACGCAGATTGTTCTGTTGTCGATAAACATCTGGTCGGCCAAGTTTTCGTCGATCTCTTGACTCTTCCTTGAGTTGTTCACTTACGTCCTTCACCCTTGTCCGACCTCCCCAACTCTGTGCGGATTTCCGTTGTTTGTTTGTTTGTTTTTTTCCGATTCTCTGGGATCGACCAATGTTGGAGATAGGTAGGTCTACTGATCAGTACGACGGTTTTAGGTCAATATAGGTCGGGGTAGTTGAAGGAAGGACTTGCCCGTGTGAAATGAAGCATGGGGTTGTTCAATTCGTATGGTTCACGATTGGTCTGGACATACGTCGTTTCTTCAGTATAGAGCTGGCGAAAGAGAAATGTCCCAAATCAGGTGGTGAGTGGACGTTGGTGAGAACGGAGGCAGAGATTGTCGTGGAACGCGGGTGTCAGAGAAAGACCTGTGTCGCATCTAACAAGCGCTCATACCACCTCGAACTCGGACCGCCATCATCCAACACGACAAGCAAAGCCTCTAAACATCTTCAAGTCAACCAACCAGTAAACATACCATCGACTTGCAAATCGGTCGACTCACCCGCCCAAACGGGTGATTCTTGGAAGATTTTTGACCACCCCGGCTAGGCTTTCCCCCTCCACCATCCGCCCAGGGAAGATGTTTTCCATCCTCTTCCACCTTCCTCCCATCAACTTCCCCTCCAAACTCTAAACGGCACCACCCTCAAACCACCTTCACGCTCCCCCCACCTTCCTCCGTCGAGATGTTTTCAGTCGCTACAGGTCGAAACCATCTACTATATCCCCAAAAACATTGCTCCTACCTCTTTCCCTCTACGACGCGTCTTGTCCGTTGGCAGTCACGCTGCCGGCCTGAAGCATGAGCAAGGTATGCACTTGATGAATTCGTATACACTACTCTGAACAACGTTTTGCCCTCAGAAGTCGACGTTGTTCAGGATCCTTATTCTTACGACGACGCTGACTTCGGCTACGACGAAGAAGATCAAGATGGCTACGGAGAAATAACGCAGGAGGATTGCTGGACGTCTATGTCCAGTTTCTTTAGCAGAAGAGTCTTGTACGTCAGCAACTGGACTCCTTCGACGAATTCGTTCAAACGACGATGCAAGAGCTGGTGGATGAAAACTCCGATCTTATTCTCGACCAGGCCGAGCAGTTTTCTGGGCAACAGACCGCTTCGAGCAGGAGATATGCAATCAGTTTGGACAGATCTACCTCTCGAGGCCGACCATCACAAATGCAGATGGGTTGTACCGGTTTTCTCCCAAGACAAGAGGCGTGGTTGAGGAATCTGACGTACTCCGCGCCGTTGTACATCGAGATGAAAAGGGGGTGTCCAGTGGACATGAGGGAGGCGGTGAGATGGTGTGGGAGACGGAGAATGGTAGCAGGGCAGAGGGAACGAAGGTCTGGATAGGAAAGGTGTGTAGCTTTTCACTCATGAATGTGCAAGACGTTCCCTTAACAGCAATTTCTCTGCCGCCCAGGTGCCTATCATGTTACGTTCCACCTTCTGCATTCTTCACGGCCTTCAATACCAGGACCTAAACGACCTCAACGAGTGTCCCTACGACTCTGGATACTTCATCATCACCGGCTCCGGAAAAGTACTCATCGCTCAGGAGCGTATGGCTGCCAATCATGTATACGTATCCGCAGAAGCACAGCCCTCTCCCATCAATTTCCTGGCAGAAATTCGTAGCACAGTCGAGAAGGGTAGGAAGACCATCGGTCAGTTCCAGGTCGAAATCTTCCATTGCAAACGGGAACTTCCTGAAAGTTCGCGACCTCTTTTACGTCCGCGCAAGTCAAGTGCTTCATGAGCATTTTCAGAAACTTGGGTCGTCTTCCGCCCCCGGAGTCATTTCCGACCGTGACATCCTCGAGCACATCTGCTACGAAATGCAGGATATCCAGATGCTAGAGATATCAAAGCCGTGTATAGACGACGGTTTCGCCATTTAGGACCGTGAAGTCGCGCTTGACTTCATCGGTAATCGTGGAACTACGACAGGTAACGCCGTATACGCGCAGGAGATTGGCAGAAGGAGATGTTCCATGGCGAAAGGTTCCGGGTCACAGAAGGCGTATTTCTTTGGATACATGACCCATCAACTCCTCCTCGTAGCTCTGGAAAGACGTGAACTTGACGATCGAGACCATTTCGGAAAGAAGCAATTGGATCTTGCTGGTCCCTTGCTCGCGAATCTGTTCCGGATGTTGTTAAGGAAGCTAACGAAGGATGTGTACCATTACATGCAAAAGGTCATTTCCGCTAGCACACGAGTTTCGTGTTATCTGTCGCTCACTCACTCGTTTTCTTAGTGTAGGAGACGCACAAGGAGTTCAATCTCACTTTGGCGGTCAAGCACCAAACGATCACAAACGGACTCAGATACTCTCTCGCCACCGGTAACTGGGGCAACCAGAAAAAGTCCATGTCATCCAAGGCCGGTGTATCAACCGATATGCCTACGCATCGACGCTCTCCCATTTGCGTCAGTGCAACACCCCCGTTGGGCCGTGAAGGAAAGATCGCAAAGCCGCGTCAGCTCCACAACACTCATTGGGGGATGGTGTGTCTCGCCGAAACGCCCGAAGGACAGGCTTGTGGTCTGGTGAGAACCTCGCGCTGATGTCCTGTATCTCCGTCGGATCGTACTCTGCCCCCGTCATCGAGTTCTTGGAGGAGTGGGGGTTGGATTCGTTGGAGGAGAATGCGCATTCGAGGTGCTTGTGAACGGTGTGTGGATGGGTGTTCATCGGGACCCGGCCAACTTGGTGAAGACGGTTAAGAAGTTGAGGAGGAAGGATGATCATGACATTAGTCCGGAGGTTTCTGTGGTGAGGGATATTCGGGAGAGGGAGTTGAGGTTGTACACGGATGCCGGGAGGGTTTGCAGGCCGTTGTTCATCGTTGAGAATCAGCAGCTGTTGCTTCAGAAGAAACACGTACGGTGGATAGCTAACGGGTAAAATGATGAGGGGGCGGAGTATAAGTGGGACCAGCTGGTGAAGGGAGGAATTGTTGAGCTGTCGGACGCGGAGGAGGAGACTGTTATGATTTTGATGACATCGGGGGATCTGGAGAACTCGCGGTTACAGTCGCAAGGGATCGATCCTCATACCAGATATGTAGGTATGGCTGCTTGTTTTCTTAGAACGGTCTGTCTGACATACGTTACTCTAGTTGCAGGCTGACTGCGGTTGCAAACCTGGTATGTGGCTCTCGCTTTCTCTTTTATCGTTCGCTGACCCCCATGTAAAGAAAAAACAAAACTTTGAGTGTCGTGCTTGCAAGAACAAGACCGCTGTTTCGCAACTATACATTCCTTACGCCGTGAACTTGCTATTCCAGGTAGGTTTATTCAGCCATCGATCTTCGTGCATCGTTGCTCAAATGACCGGACTCTAGGAAATGCAAAGCGGGAGCATTGCGGCTCGTCTATATATTGTTTCCTCAGGACGGACACGGTTTCTGTACCTCGTATCTACTTCGAGTGCCAACTATATAGGATGTGGATGCCGATCTCTTGGGATAATACGCGGCAAAATTTTCTCTTAACTTCCTCTTCCCTTTTGCGAATGAGCCAACAAAAGCTTGTCTGGGGGTCAAAGTGCCTCCCTCCAGTGGGAGAGACTGGGCGTACGGACACCTCCGATCGTGGGCAGGTTAGGTCCCTGAAGGTTGTGAAGGCGGGCTCGGCGAAGATTCCGAGCGTCCGTTCACGCAAACAGGTTATCTGGCTACTGTAGGTGGATTGTATGAGATAGACTGGGAGTTTGTGGAACGGTAATGAGTGCAGGCTAGCGGAAGACCAAAGAAAACACAACGCACCTGGAAAACTATATCCGAACCTGCAAGGCCAACGGTCCTGACGATGCCCGAGGCACTCACCCTAGAAGACTCGCTTGGTGATCGTCAGAGCTGGATTGACGAATTTTATCGTTGTCCTTGATAGCGCAGCGGCCAGCCGAGTCTTCAGCGTTCTCTTGGGCCAAGGTGGGCCGACCTGCCGACCTGTTACAGTCTTATGACCATGAACAGTCAGCCTTCGCCCCGATTCGCCACCGCGCCCACCGCAGATATCTCCTCTTTTTCCGTCTCTTGCGCGATGATCGGGATGCTCGACGTCGCTTTCCGACGTGCTGCAAGTGGATTCAAAGCTTTGACAGCTGGAGGACGTCCTACTCCGAGCCCACTGTCCTCAGACGACGAAGAGGGAGACGATTCACTACGGGTTTCCTCCACATCGCCGCCGTTTGTAACAGCGTTCAACGGCACAGTGCCATTATTGCTGACCCGTGCCACTAGTTCGCCTCCCCCATCAAGGACTCAAAAGGGCAGACTCCGCGTTGTGTTCCGTCCTCTTGAACCAATCTTCTTCGAACTCTTCCGAGCCAAGCATACTCTCTGCCATCCCTTCCTCCCATCCGTCCCACTCGACAAACCGATGGGCCATCCTTAGTCGCATCCCAGCGGTTTGGTAGTATGACCACTCATAAGCAAGAGTTCCAAAGTCAATTGGCAGGGGATCGCTAGACTGCGACTTGATACCGTTCGAGGATGAGGTTTGCGCAGACACGTCAGCCGCTATCTTCACCAAGACTTCTCGAGAAACTTTCGCCGTGAACGGGCTTGACTGGAGGAAAGCTAGAAGGTGGGCTACCTGCCAGAGAGGCCTCGTGGTCGTGGACTCCCAGTCGATGATGCACGTCTAGATGAACAGATATGAGTAAGCAGGCCCGGAGATATTCAGACTACCTGAACTTACTATTTTGGTAGGGTCTTGTTCATTGACGAAGACGTTTTCCAAACTTGTGTCATCCAGGCCAAACTCCTTTCCAGTCCCTTCTCGCTTCTTGAGACACGGGTTAGCTTCGAAGTTCTTGCTCCTCAGCTCTGCCTCCTGCTTGAGGAGCCGGTCCATGAACGCCAGCCACCTTCCCGTCTCCTTCTTTACACATTCCTCCCTCGTCATGTTCACGGCTTCGGAATCGGAGGAGCACCACCGACACCCAGTGATTAGAGAAGACGTCGAATGTATGGTGCTCGCAATCTGGTTTGGGGTCAACTTGATCCAGACTCCCGGTGCGTTTTCCATCGACCATCTATGGATTGGTTTATCGATCTTGCCTTTGCATTCGGCGCATAACACATCTGGCAGTCATTGGATTCAAAGCCATTCACTCCGCCGTGCTCGTGCTTCGCTCTGCCTATCCCAAGGTAAGGATACGAGGGAGGTGAGATGAGTGATCTGGAGTCTTGAATCTGAGCAATCGATGTAGGGTGAACCTAGACTTCGGGATAGCAGAAGGGTAATGAGTGTAGGCCAGCATAAGACAAAAAAGCACGACATACGAGAATTGTACACAAACCTGTGAGGCCGATATTCTTGACGATATCCGGGACGTTCATTCGAGAGGACTCCCTCTGAGGCTGTCGGGTTGGTTTGACGACGTTTATCGTTGTGTTCCAAATACATTCGGTTGATTAAGCCTTCATCGTTCTCTTCCTCGAGTTATCCAAGATTGGGGAGGTAGTGAGTAACTTGACTGGAAACGGGGAAGAGGTTTGACTACGATATTGCGCGTGTCATCGTGGGGAGAAAGGAAGTGTTCGCGTCGTTGAATAAGCGCTCGCCGACGACCAAAGACCAGTTTGGACGAAACATCTCCTCTCCCATTGATGGACAAACCAGGCCCACGGGCGTACAGACAATTACTGTGGACGTTGGATAATCCCATGATAGAGTGACGACCACCCCGACTGGACTTCACCCAACTCACCCACCTCCCATCAACTGCCCCTCCCAACTCTCTCCTCTTTTTACCCACCTTCCTCCATCGAGATGTTTTATCAATTAATGATCTCGGCTATCGCCCTCCTCCCCGTATTGGCTGACCTACAGAAGTTGGATATCTGAATCCTCGTCGGCCACACCATCTCCGCTCCTACAGAGATTCCCATGAATGTGGGATTCTTGACCAGCCCGACAGGTGACTTCACCCCTGCGCTCGCCACATCCACGCCGTCACAAGGTCCCCCCCAACAGGAACATGTTCTCAGCCCCCATCCGCCTGGGGAAAGTCGTTTCCTCCATCCCCTGCCACCTTCCTCCCAGCCTTCACTACCTTCCCCCCTTCCCCCCTCCCCCTCTTCCCCTCTCCCTCTCGACATTCTCTGTCTTTCATAATCCTCATCCTTCCATCCGCCAAGCTTTGAAGGCTTCGCAACCAACCATCGCCGAAAGTCCTGCCTGCTTGGCATCCTCGACACCCTGGTCATGAATACAGACATACACAACCACCAAAGTGGCTCGGGCCTGCAGAACAACTATAACGCTCCCAGGACCCAGAACATCAGCTTCGTAAACAACTTCAACACAGCTACTTCTCATCGTGAGTCGCTGTTTTCTTGTTCTCGTCGAACGTGCAAATGACCTTGAGCGTGTCGCTACAGCACTCAAAAGTCTCTGGGAGGCAATCGTGGGCGTCGGAGCCTCATATAACGCGGAGCAGCAGTATGCGCGGGGTGAATGTCTTCCGGGAACCCGTGAGGAAGTCATCAGGATTATCTGGGAGTGGATCTTGTCCAACGGAAGGGAGTTCCCTATTTGTTGGCTCACGGGTACTGCAGGTGTTGGAAAGACCGCCATCGCCATAACCATTGCCAAAGAGTGCGAACGAGGAGGTCGTCTGGCCTCCTCATTCTTCTTCTTCCGATCCGACCCCAAACGAAACAACCCTTCGGCCCTTGTGCTCACCATCGCACATGGTCTCGTCGTAAAGATTCCGTCTTGCCGAGTTTTGATTGATCAAAGGATTTCGGATGACCCGACAATACTGGAAGCACAAATGGAGGAACAATTTCGGGAACTCATCGTGAAGCCACACCTACACCAAACACCTCTGCCGCTCCAGGCGCCTCTACCACTCCAAACACCTCCACCACTCCAGACACCTCTGTTGCTCCAGAAGCCTCAGGAACCATCCCTCCGCCAGAAATGGTCAGGGCGTCTATCGAAAATTTTCGGGAAGCGTTCGCTGGCGAAAAAGATGGACCCCGACCAGCAGAGGAGCGCCAACCAACCAGAGGTCCCTGACCAACCGGAGGTCCCCAACGAACTGGAGGTCCCCAGCCAACCACAGATCCCCAACTTGGTCATTATAGATGGCCTAGACGAATGTGGCGACGAGCAGACCCAAAAACGCATTCTCTCCATGATCCAATCCGCATTCCACGACACTCCTCATCTTCCTTTACGCTTCTTGATTTGCAGTCGTCCAGAAGCATGGCTTCAGGAAGCATTCGCCGCCAATCGTCTCTCCAGACTCTCGAAGTGTATCCTATTGAACGATCAGTTCAGACCCGCCGAAGACATCATAAGGTACTACCGTCACCAATTCCAAGAGATTGTCAGCGACCCCAAGTACAATCAAGTCCGTTTCCCAGATCCCTGGCCTACGGAGGAGGACCTCAAAACATTAGTCGACAAATCGTGCAGCCAATTTGTCTACGCAGCAACTGTTTCCAGATTCATAGCGCATGGTGATGATCATCCGATGGATCGACTTCATCTCATTCTCAAAAGTGCTCCGAGTAGTCAACCAGGAACCTCACCCTACCGAGAGCTCGACACACTGTACAACACCATTCTCTCCGCTAATCCCAACCATGACAAAGTCCACTGCATCCTTGCGGTCATTGTCACCCTCTTGAGCTTGGGAATACTGCCTAGCGGGATGATGTCACCAGTTGAGCAGAGGCTAGACCTAACACCAGTATTTATCGAGTTGTTGCTGGGTCTGCCCTCAGGGCTAGTAGCTTTGAGACTGCGAGGAATGCACTCCGTGTTAAACATCCGTGGTCGGGACAATGTGGTCAGTGTGCACCACACATCGTTCAGGGAATATCTGCTTGACCGGGCCAGGTCGGGTCATTTCCACATTGATATCGACACTCAGAAGTATGTCATCGCGCGACAGTGGCTCCAGAACCTGACAACCAGCAAAGTGCGGAAGTACAGGTATGAAGGCATCTATCCTCTATTCCACTCTCTCGCTAGTACTGAACCTCTTTTTGCGTGCATTGACAGCTCCAGTCAACTCTATTCCTATGGAACCAGGGGCTTCTTTATAGGATGGATCAGGCTATGCACGTCAATCCCTAAACCATCTCGAGATCTATTGGATGATCTGTGTAATGTCGACCTTGCCTCCACGTCTCTGATGTTTAGACAGCATCACTGGGATGACATATTCAAGGAGCTGGTACCTTGGGTGAGGAAGTATGTGAGTTTGGACCAACCGCTTTCCCCCTTTGCGCCCGCTTTCGTGCTTAGTGTATCTATGACTAGGATGGCCCCGAAATCAATCAAACTATAGACAAGCAGAAAGCAGCGGAAACCCACTCGAAGGTTGGCAAAAATGCACGTCCCAAACCCGACAGCCATCCATCTTGCAACAATGGCCAAAGTGAGGTCGAAGCTCACAACTGCGAGATGGCCGAGGAAGAGGAGTGTCTCGATCTTGTGGAGCGTCTCGTCTACAAGTTCAAGAACCGTCCCGGATGTTTCCATCTTGTATGCCCCCCGGGTGTTCCTCCACGAAAGGGTGTCGTAAATTACATTGTCGGCAGTGCTGTCGGACGTCCAGTCATGGTTGAACAGGTTGAGTCAGAGCCCAGTGATGTCGACGATGTGCAACTCACAGGCTGCTGCTGTGATCTCCCTGGAGGGAGCGAGTCGAGCGATCCAGGGCACCTTGCGTACCGAGAAGCCTGTAGGCAGCTTGTCAGGGCTTACGTCTCCCGTTTTGAGGAGCTTGCCCAGAGCGGTGCGGAAGACGACAACACCATTGATGACTTGATGTATTGCTTTCTTAACATGGTGGACTCGTCACTACTTGAACACTGTTGTCTCGATCAGGAGCTGCTTTTGCTCTGCCGGACGTTTTTTGGGCTCGCGAAAGGTTGTTTGAAAATGTGGATCTATTCTGGGGATGCAAAGAAAGAAAGGAAGAATATGCTTGGGTGGATTGAGGTGAGTATGATCTTTCTGGGTTCTGATTCCCCCTCATCCTTGTATTGTACCACAATTGATTGTTTTTCTTTTTGACAGACCTTCCCAGATGAATTTGCTGAAGAAGGCAAAGCCTTGAAAGCGCAGGTTCGCGCTTTGCCTTGGAAACAGTGGGCTCGAAACTTTCCGAGCCTTCCGGGTGATCTTTCATGGGCATCAGATGCCTCAGACGATTAAATTGAGTCGCAAAGACTGGTTTATAGAAGGTGTGGTGCCCAGAAAGTGTACAGAAATTTTGGCACTGACACTCCTCCTTTTGCTGTACTAGCAGGCTTACTGCAGATCTCGCCCGTCGCGAAGGAGATAAACAATCTTGTACTCCTCGTTCTTTGCAATATTTAGGCTTCTGCAACCGAATGTGACTCCCAGTGCCTCGCTTTAGTTGCTGCGCGAAGGCAACGAGAGAGAGCCGCTCACGTACTCATCGCCAAATTGTCGAATTTGATGGTTTAGCACGGCTTGGTTCATCTTTGCTGATAGTTCGTCCGTTTTGTTCAGCGACCAAATCAACTCGGCTTATCTATATCAGTTGCTGTCTCCGCGGTTTAGTTTCCAATGCTGTCACTGCCCAACGCGATCTTGAGGGCCTCAATGCCGTCTCCGAATCGATTCTAGCACCGCTGTGATTGACTCTCACCACCAACAGCAGCGAGACAAGAGGGAAAGCTTTGACGAACGCGCTCTCTCAATGATCCTCAGCCTGTGGAGGGTTGAGTCGTGATGGCGGTTTTTGTTTGGGAGAGATGGAACTGGATTGCATGATATCTCTACTCACTCGCTGGATTCTCAAAGGAACGATCATTTGAAGCTAGCGAAGTGTACCGTTTGTATGTGTGCGACATGCGGGTACACCGCCTGGCCGTCTTTCTGTGATCGTTTGGCTAACATACTTTTGGTTCTGGATGACGGTGGACCGGCCGTAATCGCAGAGCTGTTCATTGAACTTCACGCTTTCTTGTTTTATTCTTCGCTGACTCGATGCATGGAAATGATAAGCTTTCAAGCTTCGAGTCTCATGTTTACAAAGATAAGACCACCGCTTCACAGCTACACGCTCCTTACACTCCGAAGTTGCTGTTCTGTCTGGTGGGCCCATTCAACCTTTGATCCCCGTGTATTGTGACTGAAAAGACGGGTGTGTAAGAATCAAAACGCATGGTTATTGCGGCTCGTCTGTACATCGCTTGTTCAACGTATACGGAGCTAGGAATAGTTGGATATCTGCGTATCTAGATACTTTGTTGAGTGTCAAGTGGGCGT